>VDFB02101679.1:0-10717 GCA_007258455.2 Sequoia sempervirens
CATTTTCATTTAGGTCCTTTTTTGGATCAGAAATCTCTAATAGTTGATGCCTAGAAGTAGAATTTGCGACAATTTGTGACATCCTCTTAGCATTTTTGGGCTTCTAGTGACCCTATAATAGCATGGAATTTGTATCTACTTCAATTTTCATTGCAATAATATTCCTTCTTTTCTTCTCGACTGCTTTCTTTAACCATGTTGGGGAAGATGCCACTAATCTAGTGTCTCTACTTTCAACACTTACATTTTCTATTTTTTTCATTTGATTGAATAGAAATAGAAGTATCTCATACTAGAGAAGGGGGAACTTCAAATAATGTGGGAAAATAATTATCATATATTATTTGTTGAAAAATTCCCTCAGAGTCTGTAGGCACTAGCTTTTCTTGACTAGCCTTTTTCTTAGGTATTGAGGGTACACTATCTTGTTCACAAATTGATTTTAGCTTGGCCTTAATGTCTTATGGCTTCTTTCCATCTTCTCCTAACTATGAGCTAGTGCTAGATGACCTAATTGACTGCTTTCTAGTTGGTATATTTATGCCAGAGGCCTACACAGTCCCTTGCTCTTTTCTCTATGAAACTCTTTTCTCATGGGGAGAACCTACACTTTGGCATCATTTTTTGTTCAACTAGTCTAAAGTTCTCAAAATAGTGGCATAAAGGACCATTAAGTATAAAAATTCATACTTTAACTAATTAATTATGTACAAGGGCTTAGCAAAAGGGGCCTGATAGTTAGGATCAATGATCACCGAGTCACCTTCATCTATTATTCTTCCCAAAAGTATTCAATATTAGGGTGATTTTCATAGCTTCCAGCTTGATACAAATTTTTCTTAACATAACCCTTGCTATCAAAACTAGTTCTCATGGGAAAACATTGAAAATTGAATTCATTCAAGGCTTTCTCCACACCCCTAGAAATATTATTACTATTACATGAAAATGAAGGAATGGAAAATGAAAAATCATACCCCTTCTTCCCCATGTTTGAATATTTAACATTTACAATGGTCATCTGCCAGCAAACTTCAAGAAAAATGAAGAAATCACTTGGGTAACATGGCAATTTCAATGGAGCCTTCTCAAAACCTCCAATTCTAAGATAAGTAAATCTATTGAACTAAATGTAGAAACTTCCAAACCTCAATACTAGAGTATCCGCTTCAGGAAAAACCTAAAGCTCAATTTTTCCATCAATTATTCTCACAATTTCCATTAAAATGCATCATTGATGCATCATAAATTCCTCATTCCAACCTCCTTAGTGAGCTATGGAAAACTTCTATACATAGGCATGTCCAACATTGGATACCTTTGTGGTTCCAACCCTACCCAAAAAACCTCTTGATTGGATAGAATGTAAAATCAGTATGAGAACATGTGGAAGGAAACAATTTGTCGTAAATTTATCAATTACTCATTTAAATGATAACTAATAATCTCAGCCCAGTCAATGAATTTATTTTCACTACAAATCAGCAAAATAAAATGACACGTCCAAAATTCAAAAGAGTCTGAATATGCATTACCGACCACACAACGTAGCAAGGTGATAACATCTAAAATTTCATCCTTAAAATGAATCCTTTTAAGCTTTGAGGGAAACTAAGACTTACCCGTTTTCTTGGACTTGAACAAATTCTTCGCAATGGAATTTTTTCACCATTCCTCATTCATTCTGAAAAACTCATCACCAATAGCTATAGATATTTCCTCTATAGTTTCCCTTTGTGGAATGCTTAATGCGTGACAAATCACTTCAGGATTAATTCTTGCAATGACTAACCCATCCACAACTCTAATTTCTTGAGTCCCTAGAATGTAGCCCCTTGCACATGCAATCACTAGGTCAACACTTTGTACAGCCTCAAGAAAACCTCCTACATGTGCAAAACCACTTTGCATAACTTTATCTTCTAGGGGTGTTCTCTTACTTTGCTCCAGGTGCACCAAAAAATCCTCCAAATTGAGGTGCCCAATTTTAGTGTCCCTCACACTAGACTAGTGATTTTGGATTCCACTCTGTATGAGTGCAAATTCAAAAAGATATATTTTTTTCACTTGAGAAGTATTGGCATTGGAAAAGAATGAGAATAAAGGCTAAATGAATTAGTAAAAATTCACCACTCAATTATGCCATTATTTTGATAGGACATGCATTAAATGCAACATTCAATTTCATTCCTCAAAAAGATACCCTTTAAACCTGCATTCTTTTTGAAATTCCTAAAAAGACAACTCAAGGTTAGTCTGTACATAGCATTCAATGAGATGATGGTACCTTTGAAAGCTAGGGTAATTCCATAATGTCGCGTGGTCATAGAAACTTGGAACCTTAGAACCAAATTCAGAAGTTTTGAAGTTTTAGAAACCTCTGACACACTGACTACAAAGATCACCAACAAAGACTTACAGCTCAACAAACTGAACCAAGTCGGGGAATTAAGAAGTTATGAAAATTTAGAACTCCATGAAAAGGTTATAAAACTCGAAGGACTAGTGACTAAGGTTAGGAAAAAAAAAAAAATTCAACTTTGAGCATTCACCAAGAGAAATAAATACTGAGGCATTGAAAATGAATGAGGTAAAAGACCCAAAAGACCAAAGGAGGGGAAGTTTAAAATTCCTAACACTAGTTTAAAAGTTACGGATAACAAGAAGTAAGTATAATGAGCTTATTGATGAATATAATAAGAGTTAGAAAAAGTTTTTTAAACTTGAAACAAAGCTAGCATTATGTAAAAAACAAGTGAAAATATTAAGGTCCCAAGGACCAGCTAGTTGAAGTCATGTTATAACCAGTGAGTAGATGATTGCTCATGAGAATATATTTTGGTTTGTTGTAACCATTTCTTAAGGAAATGATTGGTATAATCTGTCAGATGAAAATGTGACATGTGTAAATCTCATCCTAAAGCTTGTTTTTCTCCCTTATTTTGAGTCTATAATCTCTCCAACTATAACATTTTGCATGAATTATTAATGAAATTTGATCAATGATCTTTCATTAATCTTCTTTGTCATTATGCATTGATGTATGTTTTAATTCTAGATCTAGTTTAATGAACCAATTAAAGTACCTTGATTAAATCATGAATTCGTATAAATGTTTAGTGAATCTGATAAGTAGTTATGGATTTTGAGTATTGATGTGTGAATTGAATGCAATTTCACTAAGATTATGGATGCCTGGAATTAAAATCACCTTATAGTTTATATTTTAATTGTGTTAAAAGTAAAACTTGAACATGTACTTAGTGATTCATCACTCAACTCAATGCTTAATAAAATATTAACAATAGCATTAGTAGCATATACAAAAATGACCATCAACAATCGTTTAATGTGTATCTAGTAGTTGAAACCACTACTGAACTTTTTCTTCAAGTGATAAAATAAATAATATAGATAATTGAACATCAATACATTATTGAAGTCTAAATTTGAGATTTTTTTATTGATTTTCACATGAAGGAATACATAGATGCATTGGCAATGCAAAATATTACTCAAAGACAACTCTGCAAAGAGTTAAGTTCGAACTTGGAAACTCATATTGTCAAAAATCAAATCACTACATCACCTTTTCTAGCAACTTCCACTATTCAAGTGGTGGAATTGTCATTTGTTCTAACTGATGTTGTTTGACTTGAAGATTTGTTAATAATTCATGATTGAAATTGGAACTTGTCTTGAATTCCTTAGTCAAATATGCATTCAATGTTAGCAATGGTTTGATGGAATCCAAATAGTTCACCACATCTAGGTTCTAAGGAAACTGGTCCAAATCAATATTCCTTGCACCCTCCATCTTTTTGAAATCATTCTTTCCAATGAATAACTCATTTGTGTCAAAAGCCTTTGGCAAACCAAGCTCTGTGAAGTTCCTTAGCTTTTCATCTAGCTTCTTCATCTTATTTACAGTCAAATGCAAATATTCCTTTGTTTCACGCATTCTCAAACACTTTTCAATGATATATGACAACATCATTGATGTATCAAGTCGATTAGTAATACCTTTTGATTTCAAAACATTGTCACTGGCTTTGTAGACTATTTTTTGAACATGATTTTCAAATTTCTCTAATGCCAGCACATTTTTTTTGTCCACTAAATATTTGTTGAGCTTTTTATAATGTTGTATGATAGCACCAATAAATTGAAACATGTAACACAAATGATCAATCCTCTGCATTATTTCATTCCAAATATTTTGTTCCATATGCCTCATTGTTTCTCTACAAAATTCAGATAACTTATTTTGACAAGAATTAATTTCATTTTTTGCTTTGATCAGCTCTACCTCCAATCTTTCATTTATTTTTCTCTCTTTCTCCAATTTTTCTTCCCACTATGCATTTCCATTTGCAATGCTTAGTCTTAATTTTTCCGAAGTGGATTTATCCTCATCATATTTTTTGTTGCTCTCATCTAGCCTTTGGTTCTATTCATTCAATTTAGTCTCATTTTGCTTATCCTCTTTTCTTGTTGATGTAGAGGAAAAATTTTTTATTCTTTTTTCTAATTCATTTTTCTTATTACTTGCTACTTTCCTCTTTGTTTTCTCTTTTGCTAGGTCTACCTATAACTTTTCTATTTGAGTCTGCAACCTTTTTTCCTCTCTATCTTTCTTTAGAAATGATGTGCACACCAATTCATTGTTCTTATTTAATACATTAATTTTTTTAGTATTTTTGAGTCTAGAAAAATCCAATTGAATATTGCTCACCTAGAATTCAAATGGAGCCATCTAATTTGCTGGTTTGTTTTGAACTATGAGAAAAATAATTTTGTACTCTATGATTTATTTATTTGTGTCAAATGTGGGTAATACCATGGTTATTGCAAGCTCTGAAGTTACATCAGACACACTCTCCATCAATTGCTTCTTTTCTTTTTTATTGAAGTCTAATTTCTTTTTAAACTCTTCAATGTAATCAAAACCTAGGGACACAAGAACAATGGAATTCTTGAATGTAAAAGGAATAGGAGTACTTGTAGTTGCTAATGATGTCACAACCACATTAATTGGTAGTGGGTTAGTGCCTGGAAATAACTCCTTTGTGGTGGATCCACTAGTAGTGTGACTTGGACCTATCAAAATCCTTTGCCTCTTCTATGTGCCTTGATCACTTGGTGTTTCTGTGGTATCTTGTATTGTTGTCCTCTTATGTGTAATTTTTTTTTGTAGCGCATGTTGATCACTACTATTACTACTACCCATACCATTGCCACCAAAGGAAATGTCAATTGCACTAAGCTCTCCACCATGGGCACTAGTTGTGATTGTATCTTACCATGAGGATGAGGATTTGAGGCTCTAAAAATTTGACTTGTATGCCCTTGGTCTATTTTTTCACCTCCAAGCCCAAGGCCAAATTTATCAACTAGTTTTCTATGCTCTACATCTATTACTGTCCAAGGTCCTTGTCTTTGGGACCCCAAAGGAGCACCTTCATAACCCATTTTTTAGTTATGGCTACTCTTGAAGTATATGCTACTTTTGTGGCCTCACTTAAACTAGGTTTGAAATTGACATGGCTTCAGTCTCCCCTATCATCATTAAATTCACCATCAGTTTATTTATCTTCATATTCATTCAAATGCTCTATATTCAACAATTTTCTAAACTCGCGATCTTCTTCGTTATATCCATACTCTGCAAGGGCTCTTGGATCACCTAGCTCCTTCCTCATAGACCAAAAGGTAGTAATTTTTTATTGTGACCAATTTTTTTCTATAACTTCCTTCTCTAGAGAATATAGTATTTTTACTCTACTAGATGGTTTATCACTTTTTTCATAAAAATTGTTGTACCTCCTAATTGTCTTTTGATACAATGCCATAATTTCTACTAACAAGTGTTCAAAAGAAATACCATTCTCAACAAAAAAATTCTCCATTGTTATTTTGACCTCTTCCCAAGAATCCTTGTTTCTTAAGTTTTCAAGCAAGGGTTTACTTTGATGTTGAATTCTACTTGCAACATTCTTATTTTCCACAATCATTGATTTAATGGTGTCACATGGATCATACTGCCAGTGACATATAGCATCAAAATCAAAAAAATTCAAAAGATTATGTGCTACACTAAATGATTTTCTCTCGAATGTGAACCCTCCACATGAAAAAGGTAAAGAAGGAAATAAGGTCTTCGTTTTTTTAGCGACAAAGTGTAGTTCATCAGTACTTTGTATTTGCCTTACATATTCCAATGCAAAAACCATTTCTATCACATTTATTGAAATTTTTTATGGTTTTACTCTCGATCCATAAAATATTAGCACAATATATTCTTCCATTAAGTACCTATCAACCAATTGTATTTCCTTCCCTAGTTGAATGCAATTTCTACATGACATGGGCAATCTAGGCATTGGAGTATTTGTAATTCTTGATACAATGGAGCCAAAAAGTAGTCTACAAAATGATTGTAGTTCCTTCGAGAATAATGCATCCTTATCTCATTGGTCCATTCATATATTGGAGTCATTTTATTTTCCTTAGAATTACTACAGGGTTGAATCTGAAGCTTGTTGGTCTGAAACATTCATCTAAATTTGAATAGAAAAAGATAGCACAAGTAGGTTGTGAACCTAAATTTCTTGGTGGAACCTCCTTTAATCATTAAAAAATGTTTATGCATGGATTCTATATTGTTCTCAATAAAATTATATTTGACATATGGAACACCATAATGGATATTATATACTATTTCAAGGAGGCTCGCACCCACTTCCAAATTGCTATCTACTATGAGGAAAAATTCTAGCATGGAAATAGTATCCTAAACCCATGGTTTAAAAATATCCAAATCATAAGGAGGCTTATGATCACCTTTCAATTTGTTTCTATCCTGAACTATTTTCTTTAAGAAAGAATTTTTCTCCATTTCATCCATTGCTTCATAATCACTAGCAAGCTTTTCTAGGTCAATGTGGACATTTCCAAAATCTTCAGTTGTAATCCCCAAGAATTTTCCAAGTTCTGCATTAATGGATAACAATTCTTCTTTGCTATCTTTATTAAAAATTGCTCTTTTTTTATCATCATAATTTTGGGTGTAGACCATGATAAATTCTGGGCAAGGGAAAACCTCATGTAATATCATGTGCCCTAATCCAGTTACCCATTGTGTACTAATACTATTAACTTGCATTTTCTTTGCATCCTTATTCTGAGATGAAAATCTAATTTCTAAGGTATGCCTACCATAGGTTTCAGGATCATAAATATCATGGTATTAAATAGTGAAACCTAGGGTTTTAAGCAAGTTTGCATAATGTATTTTTTTATCCGACATTGCTCTAGTGGTATTGGTGGTATAAATTCTTATACAATTTGAAATTATGAATTCCCTATTATTCCTCCTTAATTTTTCTTAATTCTTAAGTCTTCTAACCCTAAACCCAAACTTCAAAGTGTAGGGTAGAAGGGGAAAAACAAACTAAACAATGCATCTATGCTTCTAAATAAGATATTGCATCTAAAAATTAATGAATTTAAACTAATTTAAACTAAGAAGCTTCATAAATCTATCCTATTGCTCTCTAACTCTAAAGATTTCTCCAATTTACTTAGCTCTCAGATTTGTAAGCTAATTAAACTATTAAAATGACACTTAGAGAATGAGAAATGAACTATTCTACTCTAATATGATTTAAATATGCAAATTCTATTCTAATGGCAGCCATGACTGCAAATGTTGGATGCTTGATTGCTGCTTGATGGATGCTGGATGAATGCTTGAAATGCTGGATGGCTTGGATGCTTGAATGCTTTGGAAACCTGCAGAGTAAGATTGCATAAGTCGGGATCCTTTTCTTGTAGCCCAAGAGCTGTATTTATAGCTTTCACGGCAGCACAATTGCACAGGAAACCGGGATGAGGGGCTGTGATTTCCTCTGGAGAATCCAAAGGCATGGGATGAGAAGAAGGAGCTGATCATGGAGAATGGTTTCTCCCCATGAAAACACCAGGCAAGATAAGAGGGAAGGTGGGTGGAAGGTTGTTGAGAGAATTTCTTGCAGATTTGTCCCTGAAGCTTTTCCCGTGAATGGCAGTGCCATTAATTTGAATTTTGAGAAATTAATTTTATTGGTGAGTGAATAGTGCATAAATTTTATGCATAAATTTAAATATTTTAATTTATTTAAATTTAGCAAAAGGAGGAATAAATAATTTAATAAATCAAACTATAGGGTTTGTTTTATTAAATTAAAAGGAGAATGATAATTAAATAAAAGATTTTTAGCAATCTTTATTTAATTAAGAAGAAATGTGATTTTAAATAACACCAATTATTTAAATTGTGTATTTAATTTTAAGATAGAAGTAATAATGATAATAATTAAATAAAACAAAGTTTTTAATTTTGTTTATTTAATTAAGAGAAAATAATATGATGAAAATGATAATATTAAATAAAACAAAGTTTTTAATTTTGTTTATTTAATTAGGAGGAGAAAAAATAGAAGAATTAATAAAATGAACTTAATATAAATAAATATTTCTGTTTATTTACTAGAGTAGAAAGAATTTAAAAGTTAATTCAATGAATCAAATGAAATTAAGTATTCAATTAGTGGATTCTCGGATAATTTTTAGGTGTCTACATTTTGCCCTCTTTGAAGTGATGTGTTTTCTTGGTCTTCAAAGAATGATTACTAGCAGCTACGGTATTGACTGAAAGGTTTTAAAGCATGCTGAGACTTGCCCCGGATGATGAATTACAGAAATATTAGTGATATATACTTGCCTCAAGAGATAAATTGATGAATTTTTGGATTTTTTATGATTTTCAAAATTTTGAATTTTTATGATGGTTTGTTGATGATGAATTGGTGAAGAAACAATTTATCTCCCGACAAAATTTGTCCGAAAATGCCCCTGTGATAGATAAGAATTAATTCCTTAGAAGGAAAAATAAATCCCATAAAAATCCCCCAAAAATAGCCTATAAATACTCAAAAGGTCACACTCAAAAGTCATTTGTGCATTTGACTTTGACAACCTTGTGATAGAGACCCTTAGAGTATTCAGAGCTAGGATGCCGATCCCTTACCACACCCACCGACTCGAGCGTGTGCGCTGTCACCAGCGTCCGGCTGATTATGGTCCTCCGGTATGTACTCCAAACCTTCCTCGTAATTCGTGCCCTTAATTTTGATGTATTTTTGCACTTTTTGTTGTTTTAGCACGCGGTGAACGCGGTGTAGCGCGTCTGTGAATTTTTGTAGCGCGTCATAGTTTTAGCGCGTAGGTGAAATTCTATAGCGCGTCCGTGAATTTTTGTAGCGCGTCAAAAGTTTTAGCGCACAGGGTTAAATCTGCAGCGCGTCCATGTAATTTTGTAGCGCGCCAGAAATTTTAGCGCGCAGGGTCAAATCTGTAGCGCGCCATTGGAGTTTTGTAGCGCGCCAGACTTTTTAGCGCATTAGGTTGATTTTGTAGCGCTTTGGGTATAGATTGATGTAACATTGTGCGTTTTGATTTTCGTCGATTTGTTGGTGATTCCATCTAGTTTAGCTTGATGTTAACTAAATAAATGGTAGTCGATCTCTTGATGAGCGAGATTCATTGATTGATAATAATTACCCTCATGATAGGCGAGGACTAATTATGCATTTCGAATGATTGAACCCAATTGATAGATGAGGGTTCTTTGATGATTTGATAGGTTGATAGGAAAAAGCACAATTTTTTGAAAATTTTGATGATCTTTTGATATTCTGATTAAAATGTTTTGTTTGTATGATAACAGAAGCATTTAGATGTTATCCAGGTGAGAGAGCAGTTCCCCTGGCCTTTTGATATGATATCGCGACTTACACCAGACGAGAGACAGCATATTGCTGCTTGTGGTTTGGCGACATTACTTGACATGCCCCATATTAGACTCAATAGGGGTCTATTGACAGCTTTGGCGGAGCGGTGGCATAGTGACCACAACACCTTTCACTTACCTACTGGCGAGATGACCGTGACGCCAGAGGATGTATGGCATATTCTTCGTATTCCTTTTGTTGGAGAGATTATGGTTCATGATTCAGAGGAGGTTGGTGGGGTAGAGGCCATGCAGAGAGTCTTTCAGGATCCCCACGTTGCAGGAGAGTGGATTCCCTGGGTAGATATGTATGAGTCATATGCTCCGCTTCCTTCAGTTTTGGCCGGTTTCATTGGTGGATTCCTTTGTCCTGATAAGAGGTCAAAGGGTCTATCTCTTGGATAGGGTCGGGTGCTAGAGGGTCTGGTGGTCCATAGGACGAGATATGCATGGGGCATGTGCATGTTTGCCCAGTTATATCATGATTTGCATTGGATCGTGTATCTCGGTGGCAGCAGTCTATCGGCGGGAGCTACCCTTCTCCAGGTATGGGCATGGGAGCATATTGCTGTTACGCGTCCCGTGCCAGTGTTGGCCAGACCAGCGACGAGGCCATATGTATTTCGGTATAGAGGCAGGCCTACCCAGCATATGATGGGTAAGCTTGAGTATTGGAGGCGGATTATTGATGATATAGAGGCAGTGACCTGGCGTCCGTACTTAGACTATGATGACTAGGGCGATGATGATATTGAGTTGGGGTTCTTATCCGATTTGATGTATTTGATTGGGAAGAGCCCCAGGGTCTTGGAGCGATTCCTATTTCGTTGTGTGTACAGACAGTATGGGATTGTTCAGTGCATGCCATAGGGTGTAGCACATTAT
>VDFB02101680.1:0-24397 GCA_007258455.2 Sequoia sempervirens
AATTTCAAAAGCAATAAAATAGAAGGCTTGGGATTTGAACAATTGGATATATACAATGGTAAATGAAGCCTACAAGTAGATAGAACTGGGTTGTAAATATCATCAACAAACCATTAACTTAGATCAAAGCATGGATCAATTTTTTTATCTAATAAGGACTAAGGATGCAATGCATGAACATAAATTACCATTACTCTGAGAAATGACGATAATACCTTTTAAGGTGTTACTTGATAATAATTTTTTTCAGTCAGATGATAAGGATTTTATTGAGAATACCCTCAAGGCCAAAGATTTTAAGAGAGATTTATTGGTTTGCTATATGCAAAAGGTACTTGGAGAAAGAGATGAACTTCATAGAATTAGAGATAAATTTGAAGATTTTGTGGGTTAGACAGTTAGTTCAGATCTAGTGGATATGACTCATCATACAATAGCATCATCACATGAAATTTAGTAGGTAATCTAGGGAGATATAGAAAAAATACACAAGTTGGATCAGGATGCAATGGATCGTCTAATATATCTTAGGTTAAAATTTAAAACCTTGGATAATGGTTTACAAGAAATGATCAATCAAATTAATTTTTCCTACAAAATGTGTGAAAATCCAAGTTCATAATCCATATTCTAAAGGGCCCAGATAATGAGAAGTTGATTGAGTTCTTAAAAAAAATATGGAATATAAGAAATAATGGTCAATAATATTTTTTTGAATTCTAAATAGATTTTGGTGCTAGACAAAACTGGTAGTTCTTGTTCGACAATTATTCTTTCATTGATTGTTTAATTTGTAACATGATAAACAATTACTAAAAGTGGGCCCCACTCAATGAATAAAGTGGTCCATATTTTTAGGCAGTTAGTTAGAAGTTTTGTTTCATTTTTAGAAGACATGCATAATTGACAAAAATGCATGTGTTTTGTTTATGAAAGCTTAAACAAGATGTTATTTTTAGACAATTTCTATAGTTGAAGATATTTGCACAATTTTTTTACCATTGCTAGTATATGTTAACTAAATTTATTTAGTCCCACCTTTTCTCTATAAAAAAATATTTTAAAAGGGATATCTCTTTTGATATTAAAATCTATAGTGAGATAGTGCTTGGTTAGATTTGCAAGACTTAGAGAAAGAACTTCTAGGAGTGATCAAATTTTGGTGTAGTAAAACCTTGTTGAAGTTGATAAAGATCTGGCTTCATTCAATTGTTTATTGTCTCTAAATGGTAGAGTGATCAAATCAAATCTTTATATATTGAAATTTGTGGAAAATTTGAGAATACCTATATTAAAAATATATTATTTTGATGAATTGTTAGAATAATCATTAAATCTATGTGTGAAATACAATGGTTTGATGATCTTTAATTTTGATTAATTCTAAAATTCCTTCCTAAACCACCATCTAACCCCATAATCCCAAACCCTCTAAATCCTTCACTTCCATATTACTCCAAGGAACACCCCTCTCCCACTATACCATCCAACAAAATACTACCATGTCAAGAGATTTTCATAAAGCATACTAAAATATATTCACTTCTAAATCAATATGCTACCATCTCATCTAATCCCCATCATGATCCCTTACTATCTCCTATTGAGACCATCCCAAAATAATCACCTTATCCTATTGTTTCCCTCACCTCTACTTGTGGTGGTTTTCTCACTACAAAGGAACACAAAATATCCACTACCCACCCTCCACCTCAACATGGGCTCATATCTTGTTTCCAAACAACCAACATCCATTTTCCAACCAAATACTCAAGATCATGAGCTATCAAGTCAAAGGATTAGGCATCCATGAGAAAGACATATTGGTTAATGACCTATTTTGATAGTTGGATTTTTCAATTTATTATGGTTAGTGTGACACTACCTTCCATAATAGAACCTAGAATTTTGATATTTCTTTAGTTTTGTTGCTTCTACCAAGAGACCTATTAAGTGTGTTAGCCACAAATTTCCCACATCCCTTAAGTTATCTCTTTGATCATTAGACTACTAGTATTGATTGTGAAAGTTATCTATTTGTATCTATAGGTTTCCATCCAAGTCCTTCATTGTATCATAGACGCCGAAGATATACAGTTGATGTCACCTCTACGATCTACTAACGTTTGTTTCTTCCTAAATCATCCCTCGGTCTAACTATTTAATCAAATTCCCTTATCTGATTAGAAATTCATCAATATTCATCTCTTAATTAAATAAATTATTTTTTTCTAATTAAGTCACTTTCCCTTGTTAATTAAATCAATTCATCTGATCTAATTATCCCTATTTTAATTAAGTAATTAATTTTATTTAATTAAATCTCTAAAGTTTATCTATTAAATTAAATAGAATTAAAACCTTATTTGATTTAATCTAACACCATCCCTTTTAATTAAATAAATCAAAATCTTTATTTAATTAGCCTCTTATCATATTCCTCTCTTTTTGATTTAAATTAATCCAAAATCTAAATCAAATTGTCAAATCAGCTAAATATCCTTAAATTAATCAAATCCTGATTAATTTAATCCTAATCACTCAAATCCTCTAGATTTTGCAACTTGCACAATTAAATCATTTATTTGATTTAATAATTCCCTATTTTCATTCAAAAAAGGCATCTAAGTGGGAATATTCCTCAAATTTGAAATCTCCCCCCAAAAGGACTTGTCCATCCAACAAAGCATTTAAAGCTCTTACATTTGTCTCTTACATGTCTCCCACTTGGCATTTAAATCATCTTTCATCCCCCCTAAACATGTCATCTCATCAAATTCAAATTTCAGAGCTTGCATGGATCAAAATGTGCTCAAGCTTCCACTCCATTCACATGTTGAAGTGGCATCATATCATTGGTTGAATCTTTGTCCACCATTGATCAAATTTGGACATCTCTTCAACTTATCAATCTAAAATAAAACATATCCTTATTTCATCATCCACATCTCAAGCAAAGTTACCATGCTAAAATACTTAGCAATTCTCATCCATCTCATTGAATCATAGCTAGGTTTTTTGCAGATTTTTGGCTTGGGGCATTCATCAATCTTCATCAAAGTGGATCACAATCTTCATCAAATCATCAAATCCTAGCATTGGAGTTGGGGAAGGTCAATTTTCATCAAGTGGCACCAACTCCCTCAAAGAGAATCAAAATTTACATTGCTTTCATGGGATTTAATCTCTTTTGTTGATTTCTCATTGTATTGCTTTCATTTTCCTATTTAGAGCATTGATAAATGGATTTCCTGAGGAATCATGTTTCTAACTTGCATTTCAATCTTCTAATGTGTTTGTTTGTTGTGTTTTGCAGGTATTAGGATCATGGTTCATTGTATCATAGGTTGTAGAATCCTATATAATCTATTTTTTTTATATTTTCTAATTGAATAATGAATGGCTTTATGGATGTTATCCAACCTTAGAAAAAATGATATAATAGATTTACATTATTGCAAGTTCCCTACATGCTATTCGCTTCTATCTCTAACTTGGTATGTGAGATAACACTCTTCTTCCTTATTTCTTCTAGTTATTTCTTTCCAAGTTTAATGATCAATTCTTGTGTACAATGACATACCTCTAAATACTTTAATTTTATAATTCTATTGGAATCCCACTTATTACCTCCAATAATTATTATATAATGCTAGTGTTGTGTTCCTAATTATTTTTGGTAATTTAATTTATATTATAGCGAGTGACTCTTCAAGGGACTATTATTTCCACATGTTGAACAATATATCTTCCCTTACAGTGTCATGCAAGATGTCTCCAATCTAAATTTTTTAAATAGGAGATATGCATGAAATTTTGATGTGTACACCATAAGTGGATGGTGTGAATAGCGTTTTGGTACTCTAACCATTGGTTGTAGTTGCTTATGTTGATCCTAAATGATTTGATCTTCTACATGGGGTAAAATGGTGAAGATACTAGTGGATGGACTAGTATTTTTTCTACTGGAGATTTTTGTATGCTTGATTCCCCTATAACTAATTTTCCTCTATTTATTTTCATACCTTCTTCCTTTTCCTCAACCTATTTTTCTTATTTTCCTTGTATTTTTTCTATAATTTTTATGGGTTCCATTGCACCTTGTGTAGTATTTATATATAGGTTTGTTTACAGATCCTCGTCACTTATACCTCCTTGTTCTTTTATTTGTATTAGTTATTCTCTTAATAATACATATTAGGCCATTTGTGTAACCTTCAAATTTTCTTTCATAACTCTTTGCTTAAAGGCCTTTGATTTTATAGAAGAATGTCTACTCTATATTTTGACTTAGCTCTATAGATTGTATTTGTGCCAAAATTTCTTTTTATGTAGGTGATATATCTAGTGTAATCTATTGAAGGGCCTCCTTTATTATTTCTTCCTTCAATAATTTTGATTCTTCTCTTTTCTCCCTTAATTTTATCACAATATCTTCTAAAAAATATTTTATTATTTCCCCCATTGAGTGATAACTTCTTCCTATGAATCCAAGTATACCTTCCAAAATGACTTAATTTTTTAGTGGAGAATACCACATACATTTATTTCATCTATAAGGTTACTCTTTGTGAAATAAAAATATATATGATAGTCAATAATTTGTAATACATTCCTACTTCTCCCCAATTCCTTATTCTCTTGTTTCCCCTCAAATTATTTTGGTTTTACTATAGAAGCTTCTTCCTCCTCTTCCTTCACAACCTATGTATATTTCCTTTTATATTTTTAATTTAGCCTTATATTGGGCTACAAAATTCCTTCTTTCCCCTTGATTTTCTATACATTCATTTGTAAGAGGGTTAATGTGGATTTTGTTACTAGAGACAATACCCAAATTTCTAAGTTACATTACATTATATTATTTGGATTTAAATTTCTAAGTTACATTACATTATATTATTTGGATTCATTTAAAGTTACAAAATCCACATTAACCCTCTTACAAATGAATCCCTTGTAATGTAATGTATAGAAAATTTGGGTAATGTGGATTCTGTTACATTATTTTTTAAAGTTCTTTCTCTTCAAGCTACTCATGGATTTTGTAATCCCTTGTTTCAAACCTAGTGGATCCATTTCTTAATATTTATGATTAAAATATGTGTTTCCTCCATTTTTAGTGGTATTAGTGAGTCAAAATCTTCATTGGAGTTGGAGGTTTTTGTTATTTATTTAACCCTCACTTTTGGTGTAGTTTCTCCTCCCTTTTCTCTAGCTTATCCTATACCTCATTCTTCATATTTTATCCATATATTTATCATATGTTCCAAACCTCTCTACCACAGGGTCTTTTGGTAGTGAAAATAGCTATTTTATATTAAAATTTACTAATATATCACTTATTCCATTAGTCTATATAGGTACCCATGAAGTACATGGCTCCAATTATATGTATATAAAGTTTGTATCTTCTACACAAGTTATTTCCTTCTAGTATTTTTGCACTATCTTGTAAGATATGCAATCCTTGTTTTATATTTCTAATTATAAATTCTTGAAAAATCCCCAATTAAATTTCTAAAATGATGTGGCATGTTGGAATCTCTTCGTATGTTTTTTAATTTGGGATATCACTATACTCTTTTTAGACCAAACTCAAACCCATATGTTAAAGATTATCACATGAAATAAAATTCAAGATGGATGATTAATGAATTATAATTGAATTGATAGTTTATGCTCTTTTTCCTAAGTTCTCTAGCAATTTCTCCCATAGTACCTCCATTAGGTCAAACTCCTTGCTATTGAAAATCATCGCATAAGCAATGTTAATAGTGGTCTCTATTGCTAAATTCTCTCTATTGGTATAATAGATTTTATGAACTATTCCCATCATCACATATCTACAAAAAGGTTATAATATATTCCACCATCGGATTTATACCATTTGGTGTTGTACCAATTATTTTCATTACTTTCTTGTTTTTTGGTAATTCCTTCTTGTCACATAGCCTTATTACTACTTTAATACCCTAGTTGATCTAGGTACATATACTATATGTGCATTTGGATCATTATCAATATTACCCATGCTAGTTCCTCATAAAAAATGGAGAGTTTTACCATGTATCTGATTTCTACTCTTCCACTCTTTTATATTAATTCACCTATAGTTTTATTGACTTCCAAAATGAGGCATTGGTGTCTTTAAATTTATAATTGTTGATCTCTGAAAAATTGGTATATATATTTCCTTATGTCCTCTACATAGAGTACACAAGTTGGGATGTTAGAAAAATCCCCATCCATGTTTACTTTCATCACCTTCCACGAGAACTTATATTTGGGTTTGGGTTTTTTCTCTAGTTTAATTAAAACCAATGATATTTTCTTAGATGGGGTTTCTTTTCCCACCATTCAATTCTTCCCTTTTTGACACAATATGTGCTTCAACTCACACTCATCCAATACTTCTTACATTTATGTTATCACCTAGATGTGCACCCTTGTCGAGTTGCAAAATACTCAGCCTACTGGTGAAACATGGGATCTTTCCAGGTTCGTGGGTTACCTATGATGGAAAGAACCTCAAGAGAGGGCTAGTTCCCTTTGTACTCACCTATCCTAACTTAAACTACTACTTTTGTTGATGGAAAAGGATAGAAGGATGACATGAATTGAAATCTACCTACATGGGTGATGCACCAAAATGGTTGTAACTTGCACTGTTGTTCTATCACACATTTTCCTAAATTCTCAGCTAATATTCACACAACCCAACTATTTAACATGCTCATGCATAAGTATCTCATAAGAAAGTTGAAATGTTTACAATTTTTTATAAGGAAACTAGGTGTGTTTTCACAAATAAATAATGTAAACCTTAGTAACATAACTTATGACCTATATGAGACATGCTCTTCTACCCAAAGGTACTGGAATGAGAAAATATATTAGAGGATTTTCACATTAAAACTACAAAAATATGTATAGATCACTCATATACACACAATAAAATAGCTATTGAGAAGGAAAGATCATTGAATTTCATTGAAAAAAAGTATTCTTACAGCTGTATACAAGTCTGAAAATGAGCTTCATTTGCTGCTCTTACTATAAGAACTTTGAAACAAGTTACAATACAGTAGTTGAAAATAGCTAGAACTCAATTTCCAAGTTACATTACATTATATGACCTGAAAGAAACTTTTACAAGTTACAATGCTTTGCCAAAAATGCAAGAACTAACTACAAATGAAAGAAAGACCTCCTTGCTACGTGGGTAAAAAAAACTTGTATTCTTCCAAAGGCAAAGAAACTTCACTTTTCCTCCTTGGATTTTGGTGCCCAGCTATTCATTGCACTAAATTAAAGACCTTTGACAACATGGAAGACTATTTAATTAGAATTGACTAACACTTTTTGCAACTTTTGTAGACGTTTTACTTGCTAAAACTGAGTAACCAACTACCTTAGACAATCCATTGGGCATAAGAGTCATGAAGAACTTGAAAAAAACCTAAAAAAATTAGACCTTGTATGCTACTGTAATAGACCCTTTACAATGCTTGACAACCTTCCAACTTATTCAACCTACCTAAGAAGACTCAAAACATGATTGAAAGCAACTGATTGACTGTGCATCAACACATGAAGGAATGAAAATAAACCCAAAAATTATGTGCAACAACACTTATTGACCCAAAGAACCTAAGCTAATATGTACAAAAGACTGATCATACCTCAAAAACAATGTTTGAGGTGAATCCCATTGACTGGGATTGGCACTTTTTCACCTTCCATGTTGGACAACTAGAAAGCATTATGCTGTTTACACTCAGAAATGATGTAAGGTCCACTCCACATTGCATCAAACTTCATGTGCTTTCTAGGTCTGCTCTTAAGTTCATCCCACTTGAGAACTACATCACCTTCCTTGAACACTCTAAGAGCTGCCCTCTTATCGAATGACCTCTTTACCTAATTTTGATGCAATTCCATTGTCTTCATTGCTTTATTTTCAATTTCTTCTAACTCCAAAAGCTATGCATACCTGATTTCCATTGAGTCTTCCACCTATAACATTTCTAACTAATTAGCCAACTCAAGACCTAGAAGTTCAATTGACAAGGACAACCTTGCTTCTTTTCCATATACCATCATATAAGGAAAGTTACCAATGGACCTTTTAGGTGTGATTCTATCCACCCATAGGGCAGATTTTAACTTGGTATGCCAAGTTATTTGGTTATCTTCCATAGTCCTCTTGATGATCCTTATTAAGTTATTGTTAGTGGACTCAACCAAACCATTACCTTGAGGATAATAGTTTTATGAAGTACTCAAGTAAACACCATTCTTGACAGCCCATTCACTCAACTTTATACCCACAAAAGCTAAGGCATTATCGAAAATAATAGAATCAAGGACACCAAACCTTGTCACCAAATCTTCATAAAAAATTAGGACAACACTTTCATTAGCTTCTTTTAATGCCACAACTTTCGTCCACCTAGTGAAATAATCAATAGCAATGAGAAACCACTTATGACTTGCACTAGAAGGTGGATTAATAGCTTCGATAAAGTCAATACCCCACTTCATGAAGGGTTGTTCAACTTGAATAGGTTGCAAGGGAAGGGATTCTAGCCTTTCCTTACCTAAGAAAAAGGCACATTTCTTACACTTCCTTACCCATTTATGTGCATCCTTGAATAAAATAGGCCAATAATAATCTACTCTCATTATTTTTAACACTGTAGTTCTAGGTGAAAAGTGTCCACCAACTGCTCCATCATAAAATTTTCAAGTACTTTGTCAACTTGGTCAATATCAATGCATCTAAGCAACACACCATTGAAATATTTCTTGAAAAGTACACCATTTAAAAGTACATAGGGAATAGATTGCAGCCTAAAGCACCTTATTTAGCTCTATCCATTTCTTGTGAACACTCACCAGTTTGGAGAAAATGAACCATATTTTACACCCAACTTGTTGGAGAAGTGGGTGCAACTATTTGGGATTGTTCTTGGATAGCTAGGACAAACTCCATAACTTATTCTTTGTTGTTTTCTTTATCACCAGATAGATGTTCATATAAACCTTTACCTCTTACTAGTTTTGTGACTTTGATTTCTACATCATACTCCATAACATTGGTAATCCAACCTACTATTTTCTCATTCAAATCCTTACTCAAAATAAATTCTTTGACACTAGGATGAGAAACCATTAAGTGAACTTTGTTGTTTGAAATCAAATGTCTAAATTTCTTTAGACTCCTAATAACTGCAAGAACATGTTTTTCAATGAAAGTGTACCTTTTCTCATACTCTTCCAAGCCCTTGCTAAAGAAAGCTATTAGCTGTTCCAAACCTTCTTCATTCTTCTGCACTAACATAGCTAAAATAGTGTCAAGATTACCATAAGCATACAAAGTAAAATCTTTGGAAAAGTCAAGATTCAAGAGAGTAGGTGTTGCTGTTAATGCTTCCTTTATGCTCTCAAAAATTCTCTTCCCTTCCTTAGTCCATTTAAAAACTATATTTTTCTTTAGCATAGTTGTTAGTGGCTTCAATAAATCAACAATATCTGGTATAAACCTCCTAACAAAGTTGATTCCTCCTATGAAAATTTGTAAACCCTTTTTATGAGATTAAAGGTAAAGCTAAGATGGCATTCACCCTTTCACCTAATCAATTGCAATACCATGTTTGGACACCACATAACCAAGTAGCTTACCTTCATGAACAACAAAGATGCTTTTCTTTGGATTGAGGGATACACCATACTCCCTACACCTGTCAAAAATTTTCCTTAGATGAGTGAAATGTTTCTTTGCATCTTTTGATAAAACCGTAATATCATCCAAATATACAAGGGTAATATTTTTCATGAGGCCCTGAAAAGCCATGTCCATGACTTTTTGAAAGGTTTTCCCTGCATTAGACAATCCAAAAGGAATTTTCTTGTATGCCATGGTACCCCATTTGGTAGTGAACATTGTCTTATATTGGTCCTCTTCTTTAACCAAGATTTGGTTATAACCATAAAACCCATCCAACAATGAGAACCTCTATGAACCTGATACAACCTGCAATATTTTCTCCAGAGAAGGAAATGGATAATGATCTTTAAGTGAATCTCTATTTAAGTCCCTAAAGTATACACACAATCTGATTTCTCCATTCTTTTTCCTCACAGGAACTAAATTAGATACCCATGATGTGTTTTTAATAGGGAAAATGATACTAACTTCAATTGACTTGCTTAATTCTTTCTTCATGAGGTTCTCAAGCTTTGGTTTCAAAGGTCTTTGCTTCTGTCTTATTGGTTTTGCATTGGGTTCCAACTCTATAGTATGTTGTGCCAACTCAAGGTTAAAACCTTTCAAATCATTGTATTCCCAAGAAAAAATGTCATCATATTCTTGACAAAGTGAAACAAATGCATCTCTTTCTTCCTTAGTACAAACCTTGCCAAGTTTAAGAAGTTTACTTTTAAAAATATCAATAGATTCATAATGTTCCTCTTTAACCAACATGCTAGACTTATCTTTTCTTACTTGGTCATTTTTGCTTAAAATGGACTCTAAGGTCACCAATCCATTTGGAAACTTATTTGACTTCATATGTAGAGTCTGATCACCAAATTGTTGTTGTAACCTTTGTTGATTACTAGTTGAAAACTCAACTTCTTCAATAAAAAGTTAACAATTTGTTTATCACTGTCAAAAACTTGCCAATGCACATCATTGTTAGGAATTGATGGCCTTACAAACACCTTAATATGTTGCTGTTCACTAACATTTTTAATCTCTTTTGGGATATCATACTCAGCTCCTATAGTAGCCAACCTATCAACATGCTTATTTTGGCTTCTTGGTATGGACAATAGATTAAAGGCATCAAATTCCTCTATCATATCCCATACTCTATGCTTATAAGACTTAAGTAAATCATTCTTGGTTATGTTGATATGTCTTACCTAATTTACAATCAATTCATTATCCCCAAACACTTGCAAACAACTGATACCTCTTTTCCTCACCCATTCCAAGCCATGAACGAGAGCTTCATACTCAACAGTGTTATTAGTGTAGCTGAAACAAAATCTAAATGTCGAGTATACTTCTCACCTTGAGGAGAAACAAGAATAACACCTCCACCAACACCATTTCTACTTCTTGACCCATCAAAGAACAACTGCCAAAGCTCATTAGAATGCTTCCCATACTATTGTTTTTCACTTTTTTCAAGATTAGGGATAGTTGGGTTTTGTTCATGAATCATGTATATGCCCATTCCGACTTCTTCTACATGCTTAAAAGGATCTACTTCATGGTTCTCAGCTACCTATTCATCTAAAAGAAAGTTAGGAATGTGTTCTACATGGGTGTTAGATTCTTGGACAATAGGATGTTCTTGTTCATGAATGGTGAGATTAGCATTAACAACGCTAGGAACATATGGTTCTACATGATCCTTGGCTATAGGTTTTGACTTTATAGTGACCCTAGTGCCATACCTTGTCCTAAAAAAAATGTGACCAATCAGAAGATAAATAGCCTCCTAACTTTGCAATGAAATCCCTTGAAAGACATATAGCAAAATATGGTGGCAAATTTGACATGCATATCCTATGGTATGGTGAAATTCAGAGAAGTATGCAAGGTAAGACCCAAATATTTAACCATCCTAGCTGTGTTTATGGTTGTCCCATCTAACTGAACCACTCCTTTAACAAGGGTTTCATATGACAATCCTAGCTTATAATGCTTGGCTTTTGGATTCAACTGTGTGTATTTTTTTATTGATGTTTCAGATCACACTCAGTGATCCATCATTAGGAAGAGGATGGATCACTGAGTGTGATCCGAAATGTTGATAAAAAAACACATAGTTGAATCCAAAAGCCAAGCATTATAACTTCATGGATTGTGGAAAAATCATGCCAACTAATCCTAGCTTATCAACTATCTGTTTAGGCATCACCAAACTACTTGCCCCTGAGTCAATCATGCAGTTATGAACATGGTGCTGGCCAATTAGTAAGGACACATAAAATGAAGGTGGTTTGACAAGTTTGGTCTACTATTCACCCTTATCATGAGGGGTATTGGCAAGTGCAACACTAGGTTGTTCTTTTGAGGCTTCACTAGGTAAGGTGATATTGGACAAGGCCTCTTGTAACAATTCTTTTTGACCAGGGAGTGATAAGGAATCCCACATTGACATATTAACATTGAACTTTATATGCTCCAAAACACTAAATGGTATAGTACTAACCTTTTTTCCATTAAGAAAAACATCTCCTTGCATTTGTGATGGTTGTGGTTGTGCTCTTGGATGCTCCTTGCTTGCTACAACCTACCACCTTGGCAAAATTTGAACATTTTGAGAAGATGAAGAACCAACAACACCTTGGTGACTTGGAAGACTTTGCATTTTACCTTTATCAACTTGTTGTCCCATATCAATAGCTCTATTTTTAGCTGTTGTATTCACTGCTATAGGCTAGGAAAATTGATTTTTTCCTTGAGGATGATTTACCCCACAAAAATCCTCACCTTTCCAATTCATTAGAGTAACCTCATGATGACTATTTTTAGAATGAAATGTAGAAGTTGTCAAAACCAACTTCAAAATCCAAGAACACCTACATGCAAAGAGATACCTGTCATAGGGAAGAGAATGGAGAAAAAAGCAAGAGAGGGTTTTAAGCTCTGTAATATGAAAGATGTATTAACAAAAAAATAGATTGAAATATTTACAAAGATCAATCCTTAAAAGGAAATCATGCAAAACCTAAAAGTAACCCTAATAGGTAGACATTTAATAATTAATATAATTAGTAAATGTCACAATATGCAAACTAAAGTGAAATCTTAAGAAAGGAATAAAGGTAACTTAATTAACATAATTAAGTTAAAACCTTTACTCTAACACCCCCCATTAAGATGAGCAAGAGTGCTACTACAAACATGTGCAAGAAAGCAAAGGTAACTACAATGCATGAAAGCAAACAAGGGTCTTGACAACTAGGCCTAATCAGGTACCTAAATACAACCAAATCTCTGTAAAGCGGAGTAAAGGAGAAAACCCAGTGGGAAAAAACTCCTCTCCAAAAAGAGATAAAGAAACATGCTGAAAAAAAAACATGAAGGAAGGAAGGCCTCACTAAGACCCCCCAAGGACAACTTCCTTCACCCCAAGCATGGAGTGCAAGTGAAGATAGCGTGATGATGCCAAAGGTTTAGTGAAGATGTCTGCAACCTGCTCCTCTATAGGAATGCACTCCAAGATGAGAGAAACATCCTGAATCAACTGCCTAATGAAGTGCATGTGGATTTCAATGTTCTTAGTCCATTGATTCTCCACTGGGTTGCGGGAAATGTGAATGGAACTCTAATTGTCACACCAAAGAATAGTGGTACTATCAAGAGGAAACCCAAACTCTGTCATCAATTGTCGAAGCCACAAAACCTCCTGACTAGCTAATACTATAGTGCGATACTCAGCCTCTATAGATGATAATGCAATAGCAGACTGCTTCTTGCAAGACCATGTGATAGAACCATATACAACAAACTGCCAACGAACTGCCTATATAAAGTGGGATCCACTGAAGGAGTAGAAAAAGTGGAAGACAAAACAACACCTGACTGAAATGGAGTGGGGGCAGGCTTGCAATCAAGCATGCCAAATATCTGAAGCATATCAAGAGCATACTTCTGCTGAAATATGGAAATCCCATCCGAAGATTGAATAACCTGTAGACCCAGAAAGAAGTGCAGAAGACCGAGATCTGTCATCTCAAACTACTCCATCAAAGCTCTCTGAATACTTTGAATCATGGAGGATGAGCTACCTATAAGGATGAGATCATCTACATATAGAACAAGAATTAAAAGATCACCCTCCTAACGCTAAATGTACACTGTGTGATCAAAATGATAGTGTGTGAAGTGAGAGGAAAGAAAGAAAGAGTCCATCTTCTCATACCAAGCCCGAGGGGCTTGTTTGAGACCATACAATGAATGCCAAAGTCTGCAAACCAAGGAAGTGTCCTGCACAAATCCCTGAGGCTGCTCCATATAGATCTCCTCATGTAGGTATCCATGCAAGAAGGCACTCTTCACATCCATCTAAAACACTGTCCATCCCTATGAAGCTACAAGGGAAAGTACAAGGCGGATAGAGTTCATCTTGGCGATAGGAGAAAAGGTCTCGGAGTAGTCAATACCCTCTACCTGAGAAAACCCCTTCGCAACAAGACGTGCCTTATACTTATCAATTGAACCATCTGCAACATACTTGGTACAATACATCCACTTGCACTGAACCAAATTTCTTCCCTTAGGAAGAGGACAAAGATCCCAAGTATGATTCTTCATCAAAGAAGAATACTCCTCATCCATGGCCCTATCCCACTCAAGGTGACTTGTCACCTCTAAATTTTTTTGAGGATCATCATAATGACATGAATCAAAAGATTAGAACCAAATGTCTAAGCACAAGTACGATGAGTATCAAAAGGATCACCTGCCAAAGAACTAGCTGCTTCAATAGTAACATAGGCCCACCTAGGCAAATGTTGAGTGGCTGGTGGTGGTGGAGATGAAGGATCATCATCTGCATCATCCTCAAGAGATGAAGAGGGAGGAGTAGGCATTGAGGGAGAATCTGGTGATGGAGAATCCATCTGAGGATAGCGCTCATCAAACTGGACATCCTGCCGAAACAAGACCTCTCTGGAATCAAGATAAAACAACATGTATTCCACATCCTCATAGTAGCCAAAAAATATGAGTGGTCGGCTCTTCCTCTCCATGGCTTTCCACTGAGCATCAAGAATAAATGCCCAAGCCTCACTACCAAAAACTCAGAATGTAGAAACATCAGGCTTGACATGGGTCCAAGCCTCCTCAGGAGTCATATGTCATAATGCCTTATGAGGCATCCAATTCTGAATATAATTGGCACAATTGACTGCCTCAACCCAAAATGAAGAACTCATAGCTCAAGACTGTATCATACAATTTTCCATCTCCCGTAAGGTTCTGTTCTTTCTCAGTGACACCATTATGTTGAGGGGTATAAGGTACTATAAATTGATGCTGTAAACCATGCTCAGTGCAAAAATCCCTAAAAGCCTGATTAACATATTCCCCCCCATTATCTGTGCGTATCCTCCTGATAGAAATTCTAGATTGCTTCTCCACAAATGTCTTAAAGGTCATGAATGAATCAAAGACATCAAACTTGTACTTAAGAAAGTACACCCATGTACATCTAGAGAAGTCATCAATAAAAGTGAGGACATATCGGGCCCCTGAAAAAGATGGAGTTGGAAAGGTCATAAGATCACTGTGTACCAACTCTAGGGGTGCCTTAACACGTGTGGCTCGACCCTTAGGAAAAGGATCCCAGTGATGTTTTCCAAGAGAAAAACCTCGACATACACCATCAGTACAGGAAATATGAGGAAGCCCAATCACAAGTTCCTAAGTACTCATCTACTGTAGATATCTGTAATTGACATGGCCAAAACACTCATGCCAAAGCCTGCTCATAGAGTCTGCATGTGCTATAAGAGAGGAACCTATAGTGTCTGAACTCTCAAAGCCATCAAATCTGTATAAGCGAGATGCAAAATCAACACTCCCAATAGCCACAACTAATTCAGGATCATGAAGGTCTCAAATAACCACATCATGTGGTGAGAAATCAACTGTCTTACTAGAGCCAAAGTGGCAAATCTGATAAACAAAAAGAAGGTTTGTCAAAATTTCAGGAACTAGAAGCACATCCTGAAGAAAACCACCATCCAATGAAACAGTACCTGAACCCTGAACTAAAAGATGTGCTGAGTCACCAACGACAATATGTGTAGTGCCAGTAGGGGCAAGTGCAGTGACCAAATCTTGTGTGTGTGTCATATGGTGAGAAGCACTAGAATCTAGAATCCAAGTGGATCCTGAGGACAATGCTCGTGCATAAAGAGCATGACCTTTCCTTGTGGGTTGGGAAGGAGACTAAGGTGAGGTGATATTATGCTACTGCATGGCTTCCTCTAAAGCCTCTAATCATTTCCAACACTTGGAAACTAGATGTCCTTCCTTGCCACATAAACTGCAAGGATCACCTGATTTCTTCTTAGTCTTGGAGGAAGACTCACCAGACTTCGAAGATTTTCCCTATTTAAAATTGAACTATGGTTTTGAATCAGTCTTAGGAGGTGGCTTGGAGGAACTCTCATTGCTTGCTGAATTTGTCTTGGGCTTCAATTTTTGCTTCTTTTTCCCTTTAGATGACTGAGCTACTAGTGCTTGGTTCTTAGATCCAGTGAGAGCATCCAATTGTGATATCTTGGCCTGCTGTCATGTCAACTGATCACAAAACACCTCAAAAGTAGGCATGGTAAAGTGGTTGCCAATGTATCCATGGTGGAATAAAATGTCGAAGAGAATATCTAAAAAGGACCTCGAATCTTAGAAAGAATTAGGTAAATACACTCCTCATCTGTTTTGTTCTTACCAAAACCATGTAGAAGAGATATCTGTTGTTTGAATTTCATCAGAAAGTCCTTAATAGAGGGAAAAGAATTAGGTACAAGTGAAGTCAACTCTGCCTCAATCTGTATTGCACGAAATTGATTGATGGTACCAAATAAATCATTGAACTTGGTCCACATTTCAAGAGGACTGTTACACCCATCAAGATGAAACAACAAGTTGTTTGAAACATGTAAGGAAATCAAACCCATAGCCTCATCCATCTTATTTCTATGCTACATAACCTCAAATGGCCATGTCAAAACTGGTTGAACAACATCTAAACAGGACCACAATCCCTTTGATCTGAGAAGACGTGTCATGAATGCCTTCTAAGTATGATAGTTATGAGTTGTGAGAAGTTCAACAGAAGAAGGGTTTTCGACCATGTTTGGAGAGGTTTAATGAATGTTTAATGTGAAGAGTTTCTATTTTTCTGAAGTAAATGACAGAAAGAAAGAAAAAAAATCCCCCCACAATGCAAGACACCAAACCCCAGTAGTGATTTTTCAGCGAAAAAGCAGGAAAAAAGAAAAAAAGACTTCAGATTGAATCTTGTGTACCTAGTAATTTTTCTAGAAAAAATAACAGAAGATCTAAATAGAGCACGAGAAGAGATTTTCGATGCCTATTCATTTTCAAAAGACAGAGAAAAAATGACAAAGTTATGCCCCCTAGAGTGCAAAAGGAATCATCTGAATTTGACTGCAAAAAAGGCAACCAAACTACAAAATTTTGAAAAAAATATTGTACCATCACGACGAGCTTGGAGCTAGCTTTCCAACACCTATTTTCGTTTGAAAATTCAAGCTAAAACACCTAAGATATGTCCATTTTACTGAAAGTTGGTTAAAAGGCACATGCAATGGTCTTTGAGCCCTCAGGGCCTAAAAATCTTCGGCCCCTCGTCACGTGGTCGACCACGGGGTTGCGGATTGGATCCTAGGCGGAGCCCATGGTCCTCAATATGACCGGGGCTTTGGAAAAGGGCGGCCGCTGGGTCTAAATGTAGCCCCTGGTTGTTTATAGGATTGGGGCTGGTGGCTTCAAAGCCCGCGGGGGCTAGTCTATTGGGAGAGCGGCGACAAAGGCCAGAACCACCGATAGTGGTGGTGAAGGGGAGGCCGCTTGGCGGTGGATGGGTGGCCATCAGGCGGCGGACCCCTAATACATTGTGGGCACAAAAAATAATTAAAAAAACCTTTGGTTTTTTATTTTTATTTTTATTTTTGACCTCAAAAATCGTGCCCTTAGGCCGTACGACCTTGGGGCCAATTTTTTTTGCCTCCCTGATCAACTGTGGCCAAATTGGACATGCTTTATATGAAAATAGGGGTTTTCAGGCACTATGAATCCAACAGCGAGGTCCGTTTGGGCTCAAAATGAACCCAAAGAATGAAGTATGCTGGATCCACAAAAAAACAAACTGAAACCCTATGAAAGCCAGATAAAACCCTCGTAGCTCCAAATTATTCAAAACAAGAACAGGTTGTAGCAGGTCCATACTCTGATACCATGTAGAAGTTGTCAAAACCAACTTCAGATTCCAAGAACACCTGCATGCAAAGAGATACCTGTCATAGGGAAGAGAATGGAGAAAAAAACAAGAGAGGGTTTTAAGCTTTGTAATATGAAAGATGTATTAACAAAAAAATAGAATGAAATATTTACAAAGATCAATATTTAAAAGGAGATCATGCAAAACCTAAAAGTAACCCTAATAGGTAGACATTTAATAATTAATATAATTATTAAATGTAACAATATGCAAACTAAAGTGAAATCTTAAGAAAGGAATAAAGGTAACTTAATTGACATAATTAAGTTAAAACCTTTACTCTAACATGAAAGGCCTACTATTCTTGAGTTTCTTATACCATATCTTGTTGAATAGTAGTGTTGTTTATCACCATAAGGGCTTGATTTAGCATTCCATTGGAGCATGAGGCCTAATTTTGGGGTTGATTACAAGGAAAACACCATTCATAGTCTTGTGCCATGTTGTTTTGGATTGGAACAAACTCCTTGGAAGTGCTAGCAACATGTTGATTGTAAGGTTCATAAGGTCTACATTGAAATTTCTCCTTTGACCTTGAAAATTAGCTTGGTAAGGAGGCCTATTAGGCTGATTGGGCTGAGATGGGGTTTGATAAGGAAATTGGTAAGCTCTAAAATTTGAATTTTGCTACTTTTCTATATTTACCAACTTATTCCCCAATGTTTGAAGGATTCCTTTTATCTCTTGTAACTCTTGAGATTGAACTGGGACAACCTTATCTTGAGTAGGAAAAGATAGTATGGGGGCTATTTGTGGCATTTGAATGGGAAATGGTGGTTGTATGTTAGGGAAAAATGGAATCGGAGGCCTTGGTGCAATCTTGCCAGCTTGTATAAGACTATTTTATGCCCTTATTGCAATATCACAATCTTGAGGAAGTGACCCTACCCCCATTGATTGGACCATCACTAAAATATCGCTATTCAAAGCTATTAAAAAATACAAGAAAGCATAATTAGTTGAAGCCCTTACTGTTTGAGGAATCCTATCCCATGTCTTCTAAAAATGGAAGTTGAAGTCTATTATATGCTCATGAGGAGCTCTCTTTATGGTGGTCAGCTGCTCTACCAATTAAAGATGGTCTAATTTGTCCTCAAAATGCTTACATAATACATCATCCAATTGGTCCCAAGTCGTGATAGAGTTCACTACTAAGCCCCTAAACAACTGTAGCACTTTTCCTCTAAAAGAAGCATCTGGGAGTCTAATAGCAACATTCTTAGTTGTGATGTTATGTACTGCACATAACGAAGCTACATATTTGATGTGTTCAATGGGAGTAGTTTGATTTTCTCCATCAAAGAGATGAAAAATCTTCAATGCAGCCATGGGAATGTTGTCATGCTACTGCAAGTTAAGTGAGATTCCTCCATTAAATAGAACAAATGGCTGATTTATTTGTGCAACCATAGAAATCAGAGGAGTCTAATTTATGAAAATGTGTGAAAACGGCCTCCTAGGAGGGGGTGTTTTTGATTATATTAGCAGGGGAAGGGCCCCAATCTCATGGTTATAGCAAAAATTCAAAAGAAGAAAATAGGGTGGATAAACTAGCACCACTAGCCAACATAAAAAACATGTCCAAGGTGGCACACATGCCGAATAACAAAACAATAACCATAGGACCACTATACTTAATAAAAAATAGAAGATTACTACTAGAGTACTTAAAACTATGAAGACCATTTATCAGGTCCACCATATACTAGCAAGTCTGTAACCATAATAGAGCTATTTGAAGATAGCAACCTAGAATATTAAAATAGAATGACAAAAAAAGTAGGGTAGTCATAAACAAAAGCAAGAAAAAATTCATTACTTAGTTTTTCCAAATAGGTCCCAGTAATCTCCTATTAGGGAGATATAATTTCTCTAATTAGGTCCCTTAGTCTCATCCAGGTCCTTCAAGTTGTCCATCTTTCCCATCTTCTTCAGCTTCCTAGTCATCTTGTTTTGACCAGACACTGCACCTACCATTGCATTGCACATTAGGCTGTTCGTCACCTTCATTAGTGTGACAATATATTTTTCCATATTGTCCATTTGAACTTGCATATAGGTCAGTCTTCTTTTTAGATAGTCAATGCTATAATCTTCAATAGTAGTTTCATTAGAAATATTCCTGGTTTCAGGAGCAGTCAGGGTTTCATTCTTTTTCTCTTCAATTTTGGTCTCTTCCTCCTCGTTATCTTCGTTCTCCTCCTCAATTTCCTCTTCACCCATGTCATAGGAAATATCTTCAAATTCCATCCTATCACTTTCTTCATCAACTTGGGCTTCAAATTCTTCCACCTCCAATTCTTTCTCCTCATGAAAAGTGGCTTTTTGTTTCCCCTTCCTGTCTTGGGAGGTAGCCTTGGCCAAGCGTGTGTATCTACAACCTCCACTACCCTAACACAACTTCCTATCCTTCAAGTCCTCGGTTTGAATTCCCTCCTTTTCTTCACTAATGGTAATGACTTCACTTTGAATTTCAAGCTCTTTTTTCATCTTCTTTGACTTAGGTAGTTCCAGGAGAAATGGGGAATGCTTGCATTTCTCAGGACTCACTTTAACCAACTCAAGCTTGATGGAGCTTTTAGCAAGATTCTTCACACCCATAGGGGTTGAATGATTTGAGCTTTTGGCAGTAGGGGAAGGGATTTTAGTAGGGATTAACTCATTTTTTTCAACAACAATGGGGGGTGGTCTAGGGTTAGGCTCTTCAACAGGGTTAGCTTCCACTAAAGGTTTCACATTTTCACCAGCATTACGGTTCACATTATCTATTCTAGCAACTAAAGGGTTTCCATGAGGGTTCAAAGCTAAGACATGCTTGTAAAGGGAAAGCATTAATCTTTGATGCAGGGGAGGGTTCACTCCTTTTTTAATATTAAGTTGCAGGGAATATAGTAAATAAAAGGGAAAATTGATTCTCTCATTATGTCAAATATGATTCAACAATGGAAAGTGGTACGCGTGACCTGTCATATATCTTCCTTCAAGTGTAAAATTACGCATCACAAACATAATCACCAAGGCATAAGGAGTCGAAAGCTCAAGACACACATACCCATTTTAAAATATGGTTAGATCCTCGCCGTCATGAAGAAACTTTTCAACAAATGACTGGTCATCGACACCACTCTTTTTAGCCACCTTGATTCCCTGGTTTTGCAAACCAGTAGCCTCTACAATAAACTGCGTCGTCACCTTGAATTTAACCGCTCCAATTTCCACATTCCCCTTCCTCCATGAATTGGTAAATTTTGCAGGTAGGCTTTCATTGTAACCCTTCATGGCCTCAAAAAATGGGACCATACCAACTCTATTAAAAATTCTTTACATGTCCGTATTTTTTCTAAGTGTCTAGAAATTCAGAGTTTTGTTCATTTATGCGACCCACCCATTTTTGTGCTCTGCAAAATTTTTGGATTTTGCAGACTCTTCTTCATAACTCCACTCCACTTCAACTTCCTTCCAAACTTGCAAAAAAAACTATTACAAACAATTTGGAAATAATCACTTAAGGATGTAAGATTCAAGAACTTTCTTTTAAAGACAACTGATAACACATTTGTCGAGGGCTAAGAGTTCATTATTATTTTTACAAATAATAAATGACTCTTTATTGTTCATTCCAAGAAAATCTTCACGATGGCAGATGGAATTGACATAGTACGCTTCATCACACTTGGATTTGACACCATTCTTCAACTTGATTAATGTCATGTGATCCTTAACCATCTCGAGAAAGAAATAATTATTACCTTTTTCTCCTGAGGAGATCTTCTTGCTCAAAGTCGTACCATTTTCATCATCATTATTCTGCATGCTCTTTATATCACAAGATCACATATACTTCCTCTACCACCCCCACCCATAATCTTTGTAAGTTGTATACATATTCAAAATTTTATTTTAGAACCTTGTCCTTCAATGACAATGAAAATTGGTTATTATCCTAGCAGGTCCATCCATTACACTTCAAGCGCTTCGTTGGAAACACAATCAATGGAAATATTCCCTTATCTAAACACATGTTTCACTTGGCTATGAGTAAAGAAAATCATAAGGGACTTACATTTATCAATGATGTCTTTTAATTCCCAAGGGGTCACAACACTTCCATTCAAAATGTTCACAATTAATTTTGAATCTCCTTCCAGAATAACCTTTTTAAAACCATAATATCTTAGAGTCTTTATACCCCCCCACACATCCATAACCTCTACTTTATTCTTAGAGTAGACTCCCAAATTAACATGTAACTCACAACGCAGTCACCTAAGTGGTTTCTTAGCAGACCTCTCACCACAGCCGTACTTGGATTACCTTTAGAACACTCGTAAAAATTACACTTAATCCATTCTCTTTCAGGAGGAAACCACTCAAAAGCCTTCCTAGCCATAATCATGGTCCAATTAAGATTAGTGAGATCCTACCTTAGACCCTAGACCTGCTTAATTCTCATCTCTTTATAGTTCGGCCAAAATTTTGAGAAGTTGCATCCTCCCACATCCATATTTTCCTGAACCTATGCTTTTATGATCATACAAACCTCATAGCTGCTTCTCTCAGCTTCCCTAAAGATCCTATTATTTCTTTCCTTCCATATTCCCTAGGTTAAGAAGGGGGGAAATTTGGTTCCAAATATCCACAATTACCTTATGGGAGAAAGGGAAATTGGACCAGTTTTCAACAAAAGACTTCATAGTAGGAGGAAACATTCAGTCAATGGATTGCAAAGGGAGGAAGAATGACCACACTTCTCTAGAGAATTGGTAGTGAAAGAAAAGATGCATAATAATGACCACACTTCTCTAGAGAATTGGTAGTGAAAGAAAAGATGCATAATAGTCTCTTTATCCTGCTTGCAAAGGATGCATCGATTAACAAGTTGAAACCCTCTCCTAACCAGATTATCAATAGTTATAATTTTTCCATGTGAAGTAGCCCACCATAAATAGTTGATTTTTGGCACCAAGTTTTTAATCCACACTTTATCCTAGTGATGGTCTCTATTGTCAATAAGGGGTTTTATCAATTCATTATAAGCAAGTTTAACAGAGAAACAACCTGAAGATCTCCCCTTCCACACCCATTCATCTTCCCTTTCAATAGAAAAATAGTTCGCCTCCCCTATGAGATTGCAAAAATTTAATAGAATTGGATCTCAATTGATCTATCTCTGACCTATCAAGTTAACACTCCTTAACAACAAGTTGAACTCCTTCCATTTAGGTTCTTCCACCTCCCAATTGACATAGTCAGACACCTTTTTGCCACATATCCTTGTCAAGCTTTATTTAAGGGGATTAAAGCCATCAGTAGAGGAGAGAGGGGAAGCCTCAGTCCAGGGGTCTTTCTAGAAATCAATGTTTTTACCATTACCAATCCTTTTTCTAACCCCAAATTTCAACACATTTTTAATTTTAATAAGATGGTTCCATACGACAAGCCCACTAGGTAGATCAGTTGCAGAGAGGAAGCAGCTAGGATTTTTGTTCTTCAAATACTTAGCTTGGAAAATCTTCACCCAATCCTTAGACCCTTCCAAAAGGATCCATCCCACCTTAGTAGTTAGGGATTTGTTAAGAAATTTGATTCTCCTTATCCCCAACCCTCCAACACTTTTTGGAGTACACACTTTCTCCCTACTAACTAGAGAGTCTATTTTTCTCTTCATTTCCCGACCACATGAATCTTCTCTGAATCTGTTCTATTTTTTCCCCTATGAAGGCTGGGATTTTGAAGAGAGACAAGTAGTAAATCGGGATATTCTATAAGAAGGCTTTTAACAACTGAATCTTCTTAGCTAAGCTAAGAAGTTTCCCCTTCCAACCAACCAAATTCTTTTGAAATCTCTCAATCAGATGATTCCAATAATTATTTTCCAACTTTCTAGAAATTAGAGGTAGCCCAAGGTAAGTTGCTAGTAAGATAGCTTCCTGACATTCCAAGATCTTCACCACTCTTTCCTTCACAACTTGGTCAACATTAAAGAAGTATATCTTTATTTTTTCATAGTTAATATACTAGCCAGAGACATAAGCATAGTCATTTAGAACTGATTTCTAGGGGCTAGCTTCCCCCACTGAGGCTTCACCAAACATGATTGTGTCATCAAATTTTTTTTGGTGAGAGTTTGGAAAAAGAGATGAAGCAACTTTTACGCCTTTAAGGGATTTAGAGTCAATTAGCTTTTGGATATTCCTTCTTAAGACCTCAACAACTATTATGAAAAGATAGGGGGAGAGGGGATCACCTTTCCTCATGCCATGACCACAAGAGAAATAACCTTGGGGGACACCATTAACCAAGACATATCACATAGGGGAGGTAACACAGGTTGAGAG
>VDFB02101681.1:0-11384 GCA_007258455.2 Sequoia sempervirens
GACCTTAGTAGGAGCAAATTGAGATGAAATCCAAATGCTTAGAAGTCTCTAAGGATACAAATCCCAAGGGAAAGCAATAACATGTGAGTTTGTTCAAGGACATTTTCCTCTCCTAAAGGGTTTGATATTTGATGCTCATGTAGAATGTTGGTTTTCCAATGTTTTCGATCAAAGCACTATATTTTCAAACTGACTCACAGGCAATATAACATCCTAGCTCGATTGGTAAGTTTTTCTTAGTGGGCTTGCCTCATGACCTTCATAGTAGAAGAGATGATTTTACATGCAACTAAGGAAAAAATATAAATGTATGTTAAGAATGAAGTCTTAACCTCTATATTTTAACCAAAATTGAACATGGAAAGTAACTTCTTGGAATCTAAGTTCCAATGCACCACTTCGATAAACTCGCTCAATGGATCAATTGGTCACTACAAAACAAGGGTTCTATTTCAGACTTTCCATTTGTGGAGATTGAACCATACAATGAGAGTCCCCTTTCAGATCCATCTCGTCAGAATCAACTGCGTGATATTGGTGTTTCTTCCAATACCCACATTTATATCCTAGTATGAAATACTCTTGGCTTTAGAGTGTTACCGATTGAGTTGTTCCCTTTGGTGAGTACTTTTTCCCCAAGGTAGGCCATCTAGGATAGACAAAAGAAAATAAACTTATTCATAGTTCAATCGACCTTTGTTTAGAAACAAAGGGAGAACACATGCAATAGGTTTACTCACACTCTCAAAGTGTTTTGTTCAATTTTTTAAGCCCAAACTGAAGTGTGGGGGTAATATTTTATGCAACTTAATGTCATCAAAAAGACTTTTGATTCTCAAGATTGCCATGAAGCATGAGAGAAGTGTATATGCCTTTTTACATGAGATTACTTTGCATAAAAGATTACAAAACATGAAAAAATCATGTTCATTTTAAGCCTCAAAGAAATGATGAATTCATTTTAAGCACCAAAAATCAAATGTGAAGTTTGTTTGATCAATTTTAGCCCAAAAGTAAATTCTAGTCAGTTTCTAGAGTTTAATTTGAATCCAACTTTGAAAACAAACAATGATCTAGTTGGCTTAAAACAAAGTAATAAATGGAGGCTACAAGAATTAAAAAATGCTTTATAAAATCCAAATTTAATGCTCCATTCTCGAAGATTTCTCCAAAGATTGCTTCTTGCAAATGAAAATCAGCTTTCTTTGCTTGTCCTTCTCACCTTTGTTTTCCTTCATTTTCTTTTATACCTATTAAGAAAGAAAATCAAGTTATTCAATTAAAATCATTTTAAGTATTAACTTTAAATAATAAAATGATTCTTAAATGAAAAATACTAATGATTTTTTGAATTATTGATAATAATCTTGCTTTTAACCAATAATAATCCTACTTTCAATGATCTTTGTTCATCTAGTTTTAGTAGTTGAATAAATTTAGCTTCCTTTTCCCATCAATGTTTGCACAATACAAACTTCAAACCGCACAATATGATCCCTAGAAAGTGATAGTAAATGCAAAAAGAAAGCTTTAAAGAACACAATAGTCAGCATTCAATGCAATACAAGAAAGCTTGATTTCACCCTATATGGCCAATGATTAATGAGGTCAACAACAATATTAATGAGAGAAATGACAATCTTAATATTCCCTCAATGTATTAGATTTTGTACAACAATATATGATTGACTTACTCGTACCCGTTGTCTACTTCCATTAAAGTTAAATGCTACAACTTGCATAGTAGTTAGACACCATTATTAGTTTAGTAAAACAACACCATTAATTCATGAAATGACCTCCATGCAATGGGATCTTGATTGATTTCTTGCAAATAACCAAATTGATTGCTCTACCTGCACTAAAGCAATAAAGCAATTAAATATTTGATTCACTCTTTCCAAAACTGACATGGATATTATATTTATAGAAAGATCTTTTCCTCCCTCCACATGTGACACCTTTACCAAACTGCTCCCCCAACCCACACCCTCTCAGTAGCATCTTTAAAGTCGAACCTTCAACACTTTCTTGCTCTCGTCCCAATGAAAATATAGTGATCTTTTATTTCTCCACTTGTCACTAACAAAAGTGCAATATTAGCAATAATATCAACATTTACAAAATTCCCTCATGTGATATCTTGGTCTACAAGGGTAACAGGTTAATATTCAACATGGTAGATATAGAAAGCAGTAGGTAGCGAGCAACAAATATTGGTTAGCAAACAACAAATAGATGAATACAATCATTAACCTAAATCAGTCAATGAGATTCCCATCACATGGAAATAGACTAGCGCAAGTTTACTTTAGGTTTTCCTTCCAAACTTTGTGACGGTGTGTTGTTCTACCATGAATCCAAATTTAAATTCTATTGCCTGTCAGGATGGTGGTAACCAAGCCAAGAAAGATCACATTCATCTACATTCTAGGATCTATTGCAAAAGCTAAGGTTTAGCTTGCATAACACATGTGAAAAGAACTTGGGTTTTTCCCTAATTTGGTGAGCAACTTTTGGTGCAAAATAAGAGGATGTTTTATGACGCATTTGATAAGATGATGAAATTAGAATTGATGTGAAATTGACAACAACCTATTTCCAATATTTAGCGATCCCCTAGCATTAGCATAAAGCAATAAGATTTGGAAGGCCAGAGAATATGAAAAATGATGAAGATGATTTGGTAATCATTCAAACCTATCCCATCTACAACCATCGCTTCCTCGAAAACTCCAAAAATACACAATAATTAGAACACTTGTCAATGTAACTTCCAAGTGGTGTTGAATGCTTTAGATAGTGCCATAATCATGGAATTGCAGGCAGTTGTGCTTCACACATGGTAGTTGTAGCATGCCCTCCCAATCCAACTTTCAAGAATGGTTTTATCTCATTTCACCCAAACTCAAGTTTGAAAGCAATACAATGCATTGCAAAACTCATCACTATGAGAAAGAAACAATTTTAAGAAGACTTAAAGATCGATAGAGTTCAAGGATGAAATGAAGTGTTGTAGCACTTCATTGTGAGGTGAGAATCTCTCAAGGCGATTGGTTTTTGGGATTACCAAATTCCTGCAGTAAATAGGAAATGATAGTTGTAACCTATGATCTACCATTCTCATTCTATTTTTTTTTTTTCTTTATTTTCCAATGTTAGTTTTGCTTTGTTAGAAACAAATCTACTGATATGCATTCATCTAATTCCTTAGCTTGATGCTTAAGCTATGCTTCTATATCCTTAAGATGGAAATGGATTCATACTGACCCATGTAGGGATGTGACTGGCCGATGAATGAGCCTATACTAATGGAAACACAAATTGATTACAATGAGCCAGCGTTGATGGAGATGGGCCAAGAAGACTAGATCGAGGGTCAGCCAATTGTGTGAAGTTGATGTCGATCATACCCAGTGGTGTGGTCTTTAAACCATCGACCAACAAAACTAGATGTGATAGGAAAGAGATCGGCTAGATGGGGTACAACCCTATCCTTTTGTTTGGGTGCCAGCACAATATTGGTAACAAATTATCTTATAAGCAAAATTTTTATATCAAACAGTCACAGCGAACAAAGACAACACCTATATTTATAACAAGATGTCAGATATGAATAAAAATTATAACACCCCTATTTCCTTTGGAGCTCTGTCACAAAAGCAGATTAATAAATGATTTGCACAATCAACTACTAGTGTGCTTCCTTGCACATGCAATCTGCTACTTATTTCATTGTTAGCATTAATTAGAAAGAATGTATGAGTGGGTGAAACAAAGGAGTGGGTTATCTGCGCCATAAATGAACAAAGAGAGAAAGAAGTGATTGACAGGGAGAATGGATGTTGGAACCTTCCACATTTCCCGATGTACTTACTACACAGCAAGGCGTGATTGCTGGTTATTTTCTCCTATAAGCTAACGCAGCTGTCATAAATTCTATTGACTATTGTAGAGATCACTTTTTCTTCCTCAAGGCACGCAAAAAGCATAAGGTTTCAATAGATTTTCCCTTGTACCTATTATATCGAATGCTCAAATCAAACCAATGTAAGATAGACAGGTCAGTACGGTAGTGGGAATAGATTGGCTACCAATTCGATGGCTGAGAAAAGCACATTAAATGTATAAAATATTGATCTCACCTAATATGTTTGTTCTCCCACTTGGAACCATTTACTCCTAGATTGAATATATGTCAAATGGGGTGAGTTTGCATGAGATACCCTCAGTTTTTAGCCAACGTCATTGAAAATTGGGCTTCTGAAACTCCACAATTGCTATAGTGTTTGGAGTTCCACTTTAGGGGCTGCTTTACAGTCGCGTTTATTGTTGTTGGGATGAGCAAAATTTTTGGGATCTTGTGCTATCTGCATAGTGCACAAATAGGTTAAAAGATGCAATCAAAATGATTATGGCGTTGACGTGAATTTTTTTGCAAGTGTGAGTTGTAAAACATTGCACCCATTCCAAGACTTGGAAGTGCGCTTGGCCAATGTGGACACTGTACCTCAGTGGTCTACCACTGTTGTGTACCATTTACAATCACCATCTAATTAAATCTTGAAGACAATCATTTAACAAAATGGATGTGTAAATGGATAGTCTGGTAAAAAATAGAAGTTCAAGCAGCAGGAATAGATTCTTAGAGCATGCAACATTTTGGGAACCTTTTATGTTAACAAGAATAAGAATGTGGGATGGCTGCATAATAAACCAAAGAGAATGGAAAGGTAAGTTATGTAGAAAATAATGAAGAGGGATGTGGGTGAAAGATAATGTGCAGAGGCCACACATTTGATGGGTCAAACCAGATGAGAGAGCCTATATTAGATTTCAGAACACAAATATTGGTGTCGCTATTAACAACTAAACCATTACTTGCAAATCAATTTGAAAACTTCCATAAGAAGAAAGTAAACGAGTTAGAATGCATTGAAATGTCTGATCAAGATTAGAAGTAAACCAAACTAACAACTCACCAAAATACCAGATGCCATATGACTAGAAACAAATAATCGTCACAAACAAGATGAAAATTTTGACAGATTTTTTTTTTGCTTTCTTAATTTTTTTAATTTTATACCTATGTGCAAACAAAGCAAAGTATAAATAAAGAAATAGAATTCTGCAAAACAAGCTACATGCCCTACTTCTAGCGCCATAACGTGGATGTGAAAATCTACATTTTGGTTAAAATACTAACACACACAAAGCATGATTAGTATTTTAAAACAAAACCAACAATCAACATCCCTATGAAATAACTCCACATGCTAATAATGCAATCAAAGCAACAAAGATTTAGATAGATAAATTGAAAGCATATAATAAAACATGGAGAAAATTATATCTCATAGTGGATTGGCGCTATTGTGGAAAATAGCCCTTTCCCAATCCTTGATAGATAAGCTAAATGATGAAATTCCTTGAAGATGGACTGATGGTGGGAAAAATCAATTCTCCAGAAGAGAGTGACTTTACATGAATGATTGTGGAGTTGTGTAGGATTTGATCAATGGAGATGGTCTCTATTTAAAGTTTCTCAAGTTGAAAAAATGCTTATGAGAGAGCAATGTGGGATCAAAAACAAGCCAATGAAAAGAGGCCACTTGTCAACTTGTGACTGGTTGATGCATGAGCAAGTTTTGGCTAATGTGCCCAAGAGACAGAGATTTCAAATTTGAAATTGAAAGTAATTGTTGAGTTTGACTTGTGCAAGGGACATGTAAGAGCCATGTAAGGCCTCATAAATGCTTTGTTGGATGTACATTTCCACTTATTTTTGAATTCAAACTTGAGGGAATATTCCTCAAAGATGTCATGTTGATGGAAAATGCTAAATTTATAAATGAATTAAAATGATATATTGGTGCAAGTGGGAAAAGCTAGAGGATGTGATGGGTGGTTAGGTTAGATTAATTAGGATTAGATTAGCTTAGGTGATGATTAGCTTATTTGACCCATTTGACTTGAATATTTTAATTTATTTAAATTAAAAGGGATGCAAGGTGATTTCAGATTTAATTAAATAAAAGGCTTGATTTATTTAATTAAAAGGAGGGTGGTGTTAGGATCAAGTTGATTTATTTAATTTAAACTGATGACTGTAGGAGATTGATTAATAAACTTGATTTATTTGATGAATGGATGAATATGACTTAATTGAATGCATTATGCCAATTTTGTGTGTCTACAAGCTGAGGAACCAATTGTTGTACCTGTTTGCTCACATGAGAGCTCTAAGGAGGAGTAGCCTTGCGGTTCGGCCGAGAGCCACCACACCGACCTCAACCACGTCCTCTACCATGATGTTTAGGCATTATCCTACACAAAATCAAGAACAAGTATTCTTATAAGACAAATAAAACAAACAGTAAAACACAGCAACAAAATCTAATGTCAAGGAGAACCTAATGGGCTCACAAAAGTAGAGTACCCAATGTTAGAACTTGGCTCTGATACCAATGTGTAATGCCCCGCCAAGGATTCCATTAAAACAAAGTGTAAAGAACAAATTAACCAAATAATTTTTTTTAAAGTCATTCAGTTACATAACTATCTTAAGGATTCCAAGATGACATTACTTAAGAATTATAAATAAGAACATCACATCATAACATAAAACATAAGTACAAATTAAATTCATGAATGATCCAATTTTCAAAAACTTTATACAATCAAGTTACAAATATATCTAAATTACATCAAGTGAGATTTTAATAAATCTCAATACATCAAAATGATGATACAATGAGTACACTCATATACATGAAGTAAATATACAACAGGGTAATGATATCATCATATCCAACATTCATGTCTTCAAACATGTTTCGCATCCATTATCATGAACAAAGAAGTAATAGGAACCAGCTACAAGTATAGTATCATCTGTAAGAATATCCAATGAAGATATATCATGGTATCCTCCCTACCACGTAAAACCCAAAGGTACACTCCCTCTGTGCTTGGAGATAATGATAGGTCATAAAAAAAAAAAAAAAGATGACATAACAATACATTTACTTGGCTTACATTCACATAATGACATAACGATTTCAAAACTAAATCAAACAAACTCCCAGAGGCAACACACAAATAGAGATAACTCACCATAAGAGACCACAATCATGTAATAGTTAAAGAGTGTCATCACACAGTTGGGATAGGTTACCCTAGTGAATCTTCCTAGACTACCAACCCTCTCCAAGAGTTACCCTAGCAATGTCTACCAATTCTCGACCCCTATGTAAACTAGTGTGGAGTCGTTCCATCTTTCAAGAGGGCAAGATAGGTGACTAAGCATTCCAGGCCTTCTCAACCTTTCCTCAATCTAAACAAGCGTTAAGAAAATAGGTGAGGCATTATTTTATCTAAATTAATGTTTAATTCTACCCAACCCCTAGTACATTAGTTATCTTTCCACTAGATTACAAAACCTACGATAGGTTACCCTGACAACCCTTTATGGTTTCAGCCCCTATCCCAAGCCACTCTTCCTAAAATCATGACACAACATCAATAACATGGGATAGTCTTTAGGCACAAAGAACAAAATCACATATGTACATATATCTCTATCATGACATACACCAAAATATCCATAATGTCACCATAATAACAAAAAATTGTGCAAGACCATACCCAAATAAAATTACGGTAATAGTCCTCCAAAGTACAAATATTTATGACTTAAATCACAAAGTCAATTTCCTAACCTTTGGAAGAAAAGAACATTTTACACAAATTTCTTAACTATAATCTTTTGATATAAAATACTAAAGTTGATTATTCTTTAAAAGAATATCAAGGCCACTAATATACAACCAACAACAAATCATACCCATCACGAATGTTATAAGCTTAAATATTATAGACAATATTTCAATAATTTAAATGCCTTATGTGTTTCCTATAACAAAATAAATCTAAATTCTCCATAAATTATGCATATTATAAATTTAATACATTAATAAATTTGTGAGAAATATAATTCAATCCAAGAATAAATTAAATATGTATTTTAATTGAAAAACATTTAAGTTATATAAATTCTTATCTTAAATTTGGCTTATCTTATAAATTTTGATAACCATGCATGAGAAGACAAGAGAAATATATGCCCATCATAACATTCACATTCAAACTCATACTAAATTTCCAGTTAACTTACGAATCTAAATATCATGCATGAAGATTTTGCATACAATTAAAAGACTTTCTTTAAGATAGGGAAAAGATAAAGAATAAAATAAAATAACCAATCATCAAGTTTGCATGGCACTATACTGAAGATGAGACTTAAGTTTTAAAACAAGGTCTTAGCTTACCAAAAGAATGCAAATCTAATTTCTTGGATGATAAAGATGGAGGGACTAAACACTTAAGAAAATTTTCTAATCAATTAATGACTACATACCATTTTGAAGAAATGAAGATTATTACGCTAGAAAAAAGGAATTAACACTTTAGATTACAATATTGATCTGAGCCATTTATATTGGAAATTTTGTGGATCTGACCAGGGGCGACATCATAAGACAATTATAGACCAACATCATCAAGAAATAAACAAAGAAACAAAACTTACAGGCAGTAGATATTATAAGGTGTAGTCACAAAGATTATTTAAAATCTCTACGACATTCTAATTTCAAGTGTCGCAAATGCAATAATAATAAAGAAGATTATTTAATTCTATATATGCCCTATTATATTTCAAACATTGTAGTTGTGATAGGTTACATATGGGAGCATGGAGATTATTTACCAAAAGATTCAGAAAATTTATCAAATTTTATACTCTCTATATGATCTGGTATTGTTGTTGTAATAGGCAACAAAAGGAATCAAGGAGGCAATCTAAAAACTACAATTTCAATAAAGAAAAGACAAAGAGGAGTGATGCCATAGGATCAGAGATGTTATTTAAAACTACACACCCTAACATGTTTAAGTGCAACCATTGTGATTGGCTACGTAGGGATTCAAGGAGGTTATATTCTCCTATCAGACATATTTCATTATAAACAGATGAAATATATATATAGTAGGGGTCGGCCTAATAAAATGAGACAATAAGTATTTTACCAACTCATTGAACTCATTAAATTTTAGACTACCATTATATGCAAAAGTGATGTCATGGTCAAGAGGAGATAAAACCTTCTTCATGCAAAATAAACAATCTAAAACTGTATTCCGAAATACACACTCACAAATTCTTTACAGTTATTCTAAAAAGTTACAATCTCGTATTTACGTCCATCTCAAATTTTGTCTTGTTTCATTAAATTTTCAATTTCTAATATTTCCAATCCTATCTTTTCTAAACCTGAATCTTTTCATGGTTTTATTTTTGAATTCTTTATTGAAAATTAAATTCAGCATAGGAACATTTCCAAAAATATACAATCTTTTGTTTGCTTATATCTACTTTTGAAAATGAAAGATAATCCTCAACCTTTTCATGAAATTTTGATTTCATACAATCATAATTATTTCACAGCCAAACTAAAACAAATTCAGATCTAGAATAGTATAATTACAGAATACGTTTGATTCCTTTCTACTTTAAAATTCAAGTACTCTTCTAATTTGTTTCTTTATTGTTTGTGCAAGTACAACAAAATAATTCCTTTATAGAGCAACAAAAATTCAACATTATCTTCTCAAAATTTAGCACAAGAATTTAAAAACCAAAGAAGAAAACTTGTTTAAAGCTTGATTGCGGGCTAGAAACAAATTTTGAAGCTTTTGTAAATTCTGCTTAAATTCACTAGATCTTGATGAAGTAATCCAAGACAATCCAACTCAATATTATGCTTTGCAAACAAAATTTATGATATTTTTTTTTCCAAAACAACTACCATGCAAAAATATTCTAAAAATTGTTGCCATGAAAATTCTTCCAGAATATTGCCATGAATGAAAAATTGCAACCCCCAAATTTTTTTTAATGCATTTAATTAACTCTCAATCATGAAGCTTAATTGATAGTCAATTATGCATTCAGAATTGATCAATCATTTCTAACTTACCCTTTTAACTTCATATCACATTTTCAACTCCAAATGAAAAATTCATAACATGTTGAAATCAACATCTTTTAAAATATTTGTATTTCATGTAAATCCCATTTGCACAACTAAGTCAAAAATTATATTTAATTAAATAATTTTACAAAATTAACTTTCACTTTTAAAGTAAAAAACTTATTTAATTTAAATTAATAAATTAAACCATAAATATAAACATAAGCATAAAAATTTAAACTAATATTGAAACATTTAATCATTTAGCTTAAAATAATGAATTCACAAACAAAACAATACAAATAAGTATGATACAACAGAAACAGACTAGACAACAAGGAAGGGTAACAAATAGGTACTCATTCAATGAAGAACAATGGATCAATAAGGACCTGACACTACGTTCGGATCAACATAATTTCATTGGATTAGGGTACGCTCAGACCTGTCAAGTAGGTGGAGCCGATACCTGGTACCTGTGTTTGCATGAAACATCACTATTAAACATATAAACATATATCAATAAACACATTGTAAAGAAGAATCACAACATAGCAGGGTACTCATGTGAATGAGTAGTGCTACACTGTCTTCTTCACCAAAACTGATGAAAATCATATATCATAAACAACTATTTTATCATGATAAACTCATAAAAAATTATAATAAAATAAACCATATCACATACGTGTCTATCACAATATCATCACACAAACACAACTAGATAATCAAGATGTGAAATGTATCATCCATAGAGTGTAAAAACAACATAATATTAGATTCATATCTAGAAATGAACAACATAGTATCATAATCAACTAAAGCATGGGTATGTGCAAGATCATCATGGAAAAAATAGGCCCTTAAGTGGCAAAAAATTTAGAAAAATCAGAGCTAGGAAAATTGACATAAAAATTTGAATAAGTTATCTACATTATTTCAAAAATATGTAAGAATAGAATCTATAGAAAATTGAATGTAGTTTCTAAACTACTAGGTTTCTTTAAAAGAAAAAAAATCTATTTGGTGAAAATTTGAAATTTCAATGCAATAGTACTTAAATTTCAGGGAAAAAATAAGAAGTAGGTGTATGTCTGACTACCCTAACCACAATAAAATGATAATATTTTTTATAAGATTTTAGATATAAGTAGAGAACTCGTCTCCTGATGCGATGCATATTTTTTTATAATTTTTTTCCAAGTAAATAATTAATTATGAATTTTCTATTACAACTTTAAAAAAATATAAAAAACTCGTATGTCTGACCACCTTAACTTGGTCAAAACTTCATGAAATTCAATTTTTATTTTTGTAATCCTATAGTATACGAATCATAGAATGTGA
>VDFB02101682.1:0-24354 GCA_007258455.2 Sequoia sempervirens
GAATGGCTCAATCCTAGAGCAATGATAACTCTTCTACTCTTCTAGTTTTACTCAAGCCAAGGAGAATGCTCGTACAGATCTTTCTAAGATAAATGGAAAAGTAGCTACACTCACTATCCCACAAAAAATTTCTAAGCATTCAAAGAACTCCATTAAAAGTAATTTGTGATCAAGAGAAACACAAATCATTCAGTCATCCTAGAGTGTCTACTGTTGTGCCCTCAGCACACACGCCCCGTTCGGAACGGGGACCCTCTTTTTCTTTCGCCTTGTCGGGTCGTTTTGTTTTTTTTGTTGCCGCCTCATTTTGCTTGCCCCATTTTGATGTCCCTGGTGGTCAGCGTACATTTGAAGTTTCATCATAAGTTGACCATGCTACTGCCTTTTAATTTTGTCAAGTTTTTGCACCTTGCGGGGTCTCTCTAGCAGTTTGCTTCTGCTAGCGGCCTTGGGCTCAGCCGGGCCCGCCCCTTTGGGTTTCCCTAGCTGGGTTTCTCTGTTGTGTCTACCGTTCCCAATGGCGATTGGCTTGCGTCTTCCCAGGCCCCGGGTCCTGGCTCCGTGTTCACCGTCCAGAAAACTGCAAGGTGATCTTGGTTGCCTTCGAACGTTCTGGGCCCGAACCTCTAGATTTCCGTGTTCAGAATTCTTTGTAGGTTTTTCCATTCCTGACGGTGAACCTCTAATGGAGCTCCACCCACTGGGCCTCGACCTCCTCTTTGCCGCCGGCGACCCTCGAGCTGAAATTTCCAAACGCCTGCCGCCCTGTGCCCTCTCGGCCACCGGACCCCGGATCGCCCACTGCCGTCAGTGAATTTAAATCCACCAACCTTAATTTCAACCGTACTTGCATTCAATGCGGCCATTAATGGCTGTAGGGGTATAAATAACTTGCACAAACCTATCATTCTCACTTGTCAATATCACAGTGAAAGATCAGAGCTTGCAAGAGGGGAGTCCATAGTTTTCAAAATCTCCATTGATCATCGCCCATTTCCTTCGCTTGCTGACCACTGGTGGATCCCATGCCTTGCTGCATTGAGTGTTTGAGGTAGGTTTTCCGTTCACCCTCCCGAACAATGTTTTCATGATTTCTAAGGCTCCAAATGAACAATAACGATCATAAGGACATGTGAATGATGAAATATGATACAACAAACAAAACCCATGTCACCAAAAAATTGAGAATGCCCCTGTAGTTCCGTCAGGGTCAATCTAGAGCTTTATCCCTGTGCCGCTGTTCTTCGCAAGGGAATTCATGCTTCTCGGGCTTAGAAACTCCTTTCGCCGGCCAGGACTTAACGTAATAACCAAGATTTTTGGGTCAACCCCCTCATCCCCTGAGCCCGAAACACTAAACATTCGCTGGCGGTTTGCTGTTTGACGACCCGAACTTGAGTTTTGAGGGTTAAAGGGGCCTCCGTTTTGACCTTTTGGGCCCGGGACTTCAAGCTTCCATGTCCGGGAATCCGTCGCGCTCTCGCCGTTCTCTAATGGCGAATGGGTCCCATCTACCCGATCCTCAGTTATCGCCCTTTATCGGCAAAACATATCGCTTTCGGTGAGATGTTACAATGAACCCCTTGGAGTCACACAAAAGTCTCTTTTCTTTCATCGCTGAGACCTTTGCCTTTCGGCAAGACCCCTTGGCGAACACACTTTGTTCTCCCGTGCTTCTCCGTCGGTGTGACATTTGGGTCGACAAGACCTTACGCTGACCCCCGTATCCTTGGGTGAGCACGAAGCAAGTCAGAGAGACATCACCAGGTCAGGGAGACCTTTCTCCAACTTGGAATATTACGCCGAAGGCTCCCTTTGTCAGAGAGACCCCCCTAGTATCGGTGAGAGATCTTACCGAGAGCAAAACACTACCCTGAGACACCTCATCTTCGGCAAGACATAATGCCTTTGCCAAGACATCACGGTGACATCATTTTCTCTTGGCAATTCTGTGTGGTCTTCGCCGTCGCGAACGACGAGTGTCTGGCATCTTTCCACCTCCCGGATCCCGGGCTTCCTTTCACCTTTGGAAAACTCCATTGAACCTTGAACGTCCTCGACCGTGTCGGGCTCCGCCATCTAGGACTTCGTCCCTCATCCGTCATTCCAAGGAGGCAAGTATTTCCCGCCCTTCCGAGCTCTGGACTCTGCCTTCCCGACCACCGTGAGTCTCAAAATCAAATCCAATGACGGATGCTCATGTCGGGTCCGGTCTTCCTCTTGGCAGTCGGCAAGACATCGCGGGTCGCTGGGACATTGCACCGATGAAAGACTTCTCACCGATGTGCCCTTTTGCTATCGGTCAGCAAGACTCAAGGATCTCGTCAAGACATCTCCCCACCGCAGAAACCTCATGCCGAAGGAAGCCCTTTGCTGATTTTCCTTCCCCCTGTCACCGGTCAGTGAGACATGAAGCGTTCGTCATTACTTCACCCTGGTGATCGACATCTTACCGATCAGATATCTGCAGGAGAGTTCCGTCCGACCCTCATGTTGGGTCTGGTCCGCCAGGCTGCCCCCTCCAGACTTCTGCCTAGCAATAGCCACTCCGAATAGCAAAGGATGGACAGCTTCCCGGTGCCTCAGGCCCGAGCACTCAAAACTTGGAAATGGTAAACTGCTGGCTACCCTTGAGCCTATCGGGCCCCAGACCCTAGAGTTCCGTCCCCGGAACTCCGTTTCTGCTCGGAATTTTCAAACAACCATCTCCTGACGGCTTTCTGGCCTTGTACCTCTGATGCTCCTAGATCGATCCAAATGAGCCCAAATTTGAAATCTGATCTCGACCCATGTGCTTAATTTTGGTCTCTTCATTGCGAACCTTTTAAATTATCAAAATTCGGTTAGAAAGGATCTCTCAAATCATTTCGCCCCTTTTTCCTTTCCAAAACAACATTCCTACCAGGGAAGTCCAGCCCTTCGGGCCCGAATTGTCCCAAAGCCCTCGATCAAAAGACTGATATCGTAAGGATGTAAAAGTATCATTTCATAAACGATAGATTATTTAAAGCTGATTTTATGGGATCTCGACTAACATGAATGCTTTTGTGATCCATTGCACTGACTATGCCTTTGCTTGCAGAATATATGGAATCAGGTGCAGGACCTTTAGGGGCACTCGTTGAAAATGACAAAGGAAAAAAGTTAGGAAAGACTCCTCGACAGAAAGAGGACAAAGACCAAATAAAATACCAGTTCCATGGTGAACCCCTGCACTCAAAGGTTACCACAAATTGGAAGGAAATCACTGACACCAATATAGGCCATGTTAATATTGACAAGTTTACACAAAGGGTTAGGGTTAATCCAAGGACCAAGAATGCAAGACTGATAAGACAAAGTGGAATAGCAAAGGTAGCAGGCTTCCCTCCATCTCTTGTAGCCCCCGAGCTCGTCATGGCCTGTCAGCAGGCATATCAACCAGATACAAGAACAATTGTTGACAGTGATGGCAACATTCTTGCCGATATGTCAGCTGAAGGAATCACAAAAACCTTCCATATTCCCACATTTCAAGCAATGGAAACACCTACCATAGAGGAATGCCAAGTAGCATGGGATGACAACCCGACAGGATGCAAAAGGTTAATAAATCAACATTGGCTTAAGGAAAAGCAGGGCAGTGTTGCGAAGGTTCCTCACGAACTCTTCCGCAGTGACTTCCACGAAGACTACCATGACTTGGTCACGATGCTGAGCAGTGTGATGGGTCTTCCTACGGCGGCCTTCTTTCAAGAATGGATGGTGTACTTTATCGAGCAGATCCTTCGTGGGAATGAAGACATTACCACAAAGACCGCATTTTATTGGGGAGGTATATTAAGCGACTGCTTCCATGAGTAGTTCATCAATGTGAAGAAAATCTCAAAGTTTTATATGACTTCGTACCTCGTCTACTCCTTGGCGGACTAGAGACAGTACAACGGGTTGTTTGTGGCACCCGATTCGGAGCAGGGTCGAAGATTGAAGGCCTATGACAAGTACCCCCAGCTCCAATACCGAAACTTCAAGAGGGAGTACTGTAGAGTAAATGACGCCTTTATCGGCCATATTGTCAGAATGATTGTCGGGGATTTCGAAAGGAGGGTTTCCCATAGTGCTCGGGCATTTTTGAAGCAATATGCCTTCCTCTTCATCCAATACCCAAAGTTCATGTATATCCATGCCCAAGGCTTCACTGAGAGGCCAAACAAGTTGCCTCGATAACCCAATGACCGAATCATCCTATTGGAGCTTTCTTGACAGCTCCAACACATACAGGCAATCTTCAGCAGAAAACACATAGCAGGGATCCCTTATCCCATGACTCTTGGGCAGGGCATGTATAAGCTACAAACTTCCCAGTGTGCTGGTAACTCTAAGAAAGAACTTTTCACCTGCACACTGCTCACCTATGGATGGACCCATATGGGCCCGTGAGGAAGGCACTTGGACCAAGGTTCACTCATCTGCACCACATTGAAGACTTTTGGGGAGATTGTCAAGATGACAAAGAGGTGTGTGCAAGGCACTATATGCGAATAACTGCGCATTTTGTAAGAAAGGTGCTGCCGTTTCCCATACCAGACCAAGTCAAGGAAGACGAGAGCACCGTAATGGACCCCAGGTATCCCGCAGTTGCTGACTTGCCGCTACCTACAATAGACTAGGATGAACAGGAGGTTGATGACCTCGACATTATAACCAAGACAATCTTGGCCCGTACTAAGGAGTGGGTTGATGGGCAGGTAGCCCAATTGAAACAAATAGAAGTGGTTTTGATTTATGAAGGGCTCAAGAGTGATCCAAGTGCCACGAAGGATGCTGCTGCCACCACTTCAACCGGCGGGATGTCCAAGTCTCCTCCGGTCACTAGATCCAAGAAGAGAAAGGAGACCGAAACAGAACAGTCTCCTGACCCCAAGGTCTATACAAGAAAAGAAATAGGGGGCTCACCCTCCAAAAGACTTAAGCAAACAGGGGGTATGGCAGAGCAGCCCTTAATCCAAGAGGAAGAAGAAAGGGTACAAATCAATTAGAACCCCTCTTGGATCTTCTTGCCCCGACTGTCGCACCATCTACTTCTCTGGCCATGATCGCCACATCTCCGCCAGTGGTGGACATCTCTATCCATCTTGCCCCTTTGCCCCCGACCAAGCTTGTGATTGTAATCGACTCTTCTTCCACCATGACTACTCCTCCTTCCTCCACTACTTTGTTGCCCACCACGTCGCTCCCTTTAGCTGTGGTGATGGCACCTATACCCACATCCGCTTTTCCTGAGGCCTTCTCCAAGCATATGCAAAAAATCCCCTCTGAGCTCTCCCAGATCCTCATGGAACCCACGCTTCAAGTAGCCTTAGCTCAGGTCCTCGCTATTGCCAAACCTTCACAACCCCCAACAGGGCCACCGACTATGGAGGCCACCATGTTGATCTCTAAGGAGTGGGAGAAACGAGAGCAAGAAGCCTCAGGCCCCTTTGAAGAGGAGGCCGATGAATACCACGAGCACTCGGAGTATGAACATCGCACTATTGACAGGGTGAGCTACGAAGAGGAAGGAATTGGCTCCTCGGAGAGTGGAGATGAGGAAGATAACGCCGGTGGAAAGGTCATCGTGTAGGCCTTCGACGATGATCTTGAGGAAGAACTGGCCCGACGGCCGAAGGGCACTAAAACAGAGGTAGAAGGTCGCTCATTGAGGAAGAAGAATAGCAGCAAGAAGGAAAAACTGAGGGAGAGGCCCAAGCTGTCAAGGGCCTCGAGATCGAGCAATTCAAGGAACCTACGCACGAGGTTGAAAAAGTTAAAGGAAAGGGAGGGGAGGAGATGGAAAAGAAAGAAAATCCCCTACAACAATTGTTGGCCAAGCCTCCTATTAAACGCCTTGAGTTCATCCAGGACTCCGATGAAGAAGAAGGAGATATTGCCAAGGAGAAAGAAAAGTCCCCAGAAGATAAGAGAACAGAAACCTTGGCCTTGGCCGAGAGGGGTGAGGGTGACCATGATTCACCTAAGGGCAAGTCTACCATACCAGAGTGGTTAGAGAAACAACTTGAAAGAAAAACTCATGTACTAAAGGACCCACGGGCAATACTAGAGGCTATCTTAGCCCGAGCTCAAATCACAACAAAGAAGGAGAAGAAGCCGAAAATTAGATCCAAGGTAACAATGGGTACCTCTAGATCTCGGGCCATACAAATAGCAACGCCTATGGTTGGCCAGGCTAGGGTGAGTTACAATATCTCCACCATCGACTTGGGGACCGCCACCAGAGAATAGAAGGTAGAGCATCTTGAAGAGTTAGTGGCCACGGTGGTACACTTGATAAAGCAGGACAAGATCTCAAAAGATGAGCTCAAGGCACAGGTGGCCGCCTTGACAGATTATATCCAGCAATGGTCATCGGTGGATGACCTGCCTACCACATCCACAACAACACTCCAACTGTTGTCCAAAGGACAAATTGATAAGATGGAGAGAAGAAAGAACTTGGAAAAGACTACGGAGGGCTGGTTCCGACAGGTCTTGTACATCGCGAACATGGGAATTAGCTGGCTGTGCAAACAGCCAACAAGTTCTTAGACCTGCAACATTCTTTGGAAGGAACAAGGAAGTTCTGCGTCGATTTCCTTGCGACATACAACTCTACCTTTCCGAAGATCAAGGCCATCCTCCGGTTGCCAAAAACCACATGGGAAAAGGAGCTTGTGTTCAACAAGGACAATCATTGGTTGATGGATGTATGGCGGCGAGACTTTGACAACCAGAAGGAAAGGTTGGAACAAATAATGAACAAAGTGGATCCGGATATCAAATGGATCAAAGAAATCAGAGCAAAATGTGCCCAGTACTTCAAGTTAATGACGGAATACGACATGCTCGCAGTACAGATGGATCCAGAGAAGGTAAAGCCTTACTTCCAAAAGAAGATGGAGGATAGGATTTCTAATGAAATCACAATAAAATTCATGAGTTTTGCTGCCCGTGCCTTCGATCAATTAGAGCTATTCAGGGATCAGGGCATGAAGTATGATGAAGACTAGAAAAAGTTAGAGGATAATGCGAAAGAGTGGAGCTACCAAATGCTGCAGTATGAGATCATCGAGGTGGACAAACTCCAGCCAGTTATCCTAAAGTTCATGGAGTACACATCATCGAAGAAGCAGGAGGACAACCCTCTTGACAGTGAAGAGCTCCCCAAAGAGTAGCTACAGTAAACAACAATCAGCAAAAGGACAAAATGCTACAGTGTCGTCACTAGAGGACAAAATAGGGAAGGGGACAAGATATAATTTTAAATTGTAAAATATTGAGGGTTGGTGAAACCCTATTTTTTAATGAATCTTGGCCACACAATGAGAATTAATCTTGGCCATTCATTTGACTTTTTGGGCACTATAAATAGGGCTCTCCTCTCATTTGCAAAAGGAAGTTGAGTTGTTGTAAAGACATGCTGCTGAAATTTATAATGAAAATACATTGACTTGGTGCATTTTCAAAGTTTCTTACATGTTACTTGATTCAACCTCCATTGTTAGATGCTTGACTTAGATTTGCATTGTTGTTCTAGTTAGTTGTATTCTTGCTTTGATAGATTTTAGAAATGTTGTTTTGTGGTTGTGAAAATTCTTGCAGTGTAGATGCCTTCTTAGTCCATACTTTTTGATGTTTGCTGATGGTAGAAGCTGTGTAAAGTTAGTCTGGGCTTAAATTCAAAGCTGCTCCAAAACTTTCATCTTTGTTCATGCATGCACATGGTGAATTAAAGACGAAATATTTGCAGATCTTAGAAGATAGCACAAATTTCATGAGATTGTGAGATTTCTGGTTAAATGGAATATTGTTTTTAGGAAGTTGTCCATTGCAGGAGCTCCATTATCACTGTTCATTCGCAGTTTTAGGTCTAAGAACCTTCTCTATTCCCTGCCTTTTTCCTTTTTTTTAATGAGTGACCTATGCTAAGGTTCATTGCACATTGTAAAGCTAAATCCAATGATAAAAATGGAGTTTAAGACTGCTGTTTGAACCTGCAGCAAATACACAACTCTCCCATCTTAAGAACTCCATTTACAGATCCAACTTCCCATGCTTTGTAACTCATCCATAAGACTGCTTTGTGATTCTAGAAAATCACATCAAACAATTGAGATATCCTAAGCACTGTCAAGACCTAACATTAGAGACCTTGGGATAGTGTTCTGCAATCTGATTGTGGAAGATTGTCTTTCAAGAGAGGTAGTGCACCTACACACTGTCTGTGTTGAGAAGTGCATAAAAAACACATCAACATCTACTAGTTTGAACATACCTTTTCCTCACAGAAGCCTTGTTGGATACACTGCTTCCAATTACGACAACATCCACTCACTACAAACTCTCGTAGCGCAGGGACTTGCAGAATAAAAAATAATATGCACAAAGTGATATAGCGATCGATGGCAACTAGAATTCATTCTACATTAAATGAACAAAGTACCCTAGCCACACATAGCCAACAAGCCATTCCAGCGGCTTCCCCTCCAGCCAGATGCCATTTAATGCATTAACTTTGCATTTGATGGACTATGTACCTCCAACCGCCAGTTTTAATCTTTCATTTTTAATCTATGTGCCTTCGCTTTTATTTTTTAATCAATCTATGCTATGCCTTCGCTTTTATTTATTTAATCAATCTATGCCTTCACATTTTCTTTATTTTTTTAAACAAAAATGATTTATAAACCTACTCCCACGAATAGAAAAACAGATAAATGTTAATTTTCCAATATAAAAAATAACTTTCAAAATTCAGACTATACAAATAAAAAGTAATATGCTAAAATACAGAAATATAATTGGCCAATGTTGCCTACGAAAAGCATACCGAACGAATGCAATAGTAACCTGCCTTGCGGCAAGAACTAATAATAATATGTTAATAAGTTTTTTATGTTTGAATAATACATTATTAAAAAACGTAGATGGTAGAAAGGTACATTCTTAGATACTGGGTGGAACCAAATTTAAATAAAAGGACACAAACAATCCAAATGGAGGGAAGCCTTAACATCATAATAAATAAATAAATAAAGTTTTTAAATCAGCGAGATTAGGAATGGTAGAAATGGGATCACAATCATTTGTTAGTGGATAGAGGTAGAGATAAGCTAATTTCTTTTTAACTTTGATGAAAAAATTGTTGCTAAGTAATGCAAATCCACCAGTGTTGCAAGCCATATGCTGATCCTCCAAATTCTAATTTTGTTTTACTATTTTTCTTTAGTTTGCATGTATATAATTTAGAAATTTCTATAAAGTTGTTTAGCATGTTGCAATGCATGAAATGCATAAATTTTGTTTTTATTTACTCTTTTTTAGTAATTGTTTATTGTTGAGTTTGCAAACTCATATAATGTTTATGTCTTTATGTTGTTATATATAACAGTTTTGTAGAACTTTTATATAACCAATTATTATGAAAATAATACAAAATGTGTTAAAATTTCTTTTGTGTAAAATGACTCTATTGTAAGTGTTTATTTTTTGTGTTGATATAGCTTTGTTATAATCTTTCGAGACTGTTCAAAATCTTCATTTGGTATTAGAGCAGGTTTTTTTTTTTAATAAACATGTCAAATTCTAACCCTTTACCAATTCCATAATTTAATGGAAGTAATTATGATTATTGGTGCATCAAAATGATGACCTTTTTAACAAAAAAAGATTTGTGGGAGATTGTAGAAATAGGATATGAAGAGTCAATTGATTGGAATTCTCTTGTAGCCAATGATAGAGCAGTTAAGGAGGCTAAGAAGAAGAATGCTCAAGCTTTATTTCACATTCAAATAGGTCTAAATAAGAACCTATTTCCTAGAATTGTGGGTGCAAAGATAACAAAGGATTCTTGGAAGATTCTAAAGGAAGCTTACGAAGGTGTAGTGATGAGGTTAAAGTAGTCAACTTGCAAACATTAAAAAGAGAGTTTGGAAATTTTAAAATGTATGAATTTGAGAAAGTGATTAATGTGTAAGAGTGAATGATGTGGTCAATAAAATGGTCACTCTTGGAGAAACTGTAAACAACGTGTTTGTAATAATTTTTTTTGGAGGTCTCTAACATTAAGATGAAACCATGTTGATATAATCATTAAATAAAGCAAGGATTTGTCTACCCTTCAGTTTGATCATCTAGTTGGATCTCTGATGTCTCATGAAGTAAAATTGAGAGATTCATTTGAGGATTCTGAGGTTTTTGACCCAACGAAATCCTATTTGCTCCCATCATGAAAGCGGGAATCTCCTCTGTCAAAAATTTATGTGTGTTTTTATTCCTCAATTTCTTTCTTGGCTCCTCAACTGAGGCATCCATTTTTGCTTTTGTTCTTCTCCTACTAATCCAGTTTCATTGTCGTGTCATTTAGTCAAAAGATATTATTCTACAATAGCAAAACAATAACAAAGCATAATTGAGAGTATTAACAAAAAATTGGGCTCCCTTGTGGATGGATATGATTTGGAAATAGAATGCTAGCTTGGAATTTTTAGTGTTGCAAAAGAGAAGGATCATAAGAGTTAAGAGTGCTTGCTTCAAGACTACAACAATGATTGTAGAGATTTCGATAGAGTTTACCCATCTGAGAAAAGGGAGATTTTCTTGCATGAGAGAGTAAAAGACTTATAAATTGATTATAATAATGTTTTAATTAAATAATTATTTAGTTGTGGTACATCTAAGAGTTCTAGTTTTCCAAACTAGGTAATTACTTGGGGCCACTTGTATTGTATTGTAATATTGGGTTAATTATTTTATGTGTGGGAGATATACCTGATGATTATTTAATATTTTGGGAATGATATTTAATGTGTGAACATAGTACCCAATATTAAATGAGGGGTCTGTAAGGTAGGGGGACCAACCACACCAAGGCTCCAGGTCACGGAGAGTTGAGAGCAGAGGGCTACCCTATCTTACCTCAAGCTAAGAGGGTGCTTGGGTCAAGGATAGAGAATGAAGAGCACTCTCAAGTGCTTCTACCACTTTACTAATTCAAATGCTTAAATGGGACTAGATGATCCAGTTTCCAAAATCTGAAATGCACCTCATACAACTCTCTACCCAAGGATGGCAACATGGATCTGGGATGATAGTGCGACGCGCTAGTGTCTCTCTAGGGTGTTGGCATTCGTATGACCAAAAAGTGGAAAAGTGCAATAAGAATTCAAAGAAACCTACTAACGTCCTAGCTAATGAGATTTAATAAACTAAACAAAATGATGAAGTACGATAAATGACTGTAGAAATGATGAAGGATATAGAGAAAATAGAGTGATGAAGACCAACTCATTGAAAATCCAATTCACTGGTAAGATCCATGCACACGTACACCTACACACAACCAAGAGAGGAAAATGTTGGGGTTGTATAGGGGTTTGCCTCAGTCAAACCCCCGCTTTGGTGTTTCCACCTCCACAGACAACTAAGAAAGCCACACGATAGGAAATGATAAAAGAAATAGAAAGAAAGGGTATGAACACTACGAAAGACACAATGCTACTCTATCAAACCACAACAAAAGAAGGATGGTGAAGCAATACCACCTCCACCCAAAGGTACTCAAGGCTAATGAAGGGAGAATGCAAGACTACGATCTTGGAAAAGTTGACACGACCGCGGCGATGACAAAGGAGGTCTCGCAAGACACCAAAATCCCAACTTCTATGGTAGCACAACATGTTTTTTATGAAGTTGATGGAGCAACAAGTTGTTGATTAATGCTCAAGAGATGCTAGAGAGATCAAGTGAATGTCTAGAATTGTGAAGAGATGGAATGGTTATCAAAAATATGCATTTGAAGAGAGATTAGGAGGGAAAGAGCCATTTTTGGGCCAGTTGGTCGACACAGAGGCGCTACGCTTCATGCCTAATGCAAAACATAATGTCCTTGCAGACAATAGAGGCAGGAATCTTTCAAGGATGATAGCGCACCATGTAGACATCTATGTATCACACTTGTGTCCCAGACAAATATTCCACCACCGACACAAAAGATAGGCCCCAAGTGGATGCGAGAAAAATGGGTGATGTGGAATTTTGCATTCGAGTTTGATTTTCTAAGGTGAGGGGATGCAAAAGGGGAATTTACACAAGGGGTGCAAATCCACTCCTATACATTTTTCCCCCACTTTAGTGAGCATGACTGTCATCGAATTTTTGGTAAAGTAGATCGAACAATTTAGAAATGTATACCTAAATCGTCAAGGAAGTAGATCACAATCTGGCGAGCTTGAAAGTGCAGGGAAGACAAATAACTCCACAGGTACTCTCTCCTGAGGAGGTTCGAACAAAAGGACTCTATAGCTCCTCAGAACTATAGAGTTGAACAAAGTACATCAAAGGCCTGCAAACCAATGATGGACAAATCCTGCAGGATGCAAGCGCTTCATAGGCCCTCAAACCTTCAAAGAAGGAACCCCCTAGGTACTCTCTCCTGAAGGAAGCCCACTGTAAGGGGACTCTATAGAGTCAGACTAGAAAGCAGCTTCACATGTGCACTTGCAAAGCAACATGTTAATCCGTAGATAAAACATGTTAGAAAACAAAGAGTAGCCACATAGGCAAGCAAGTAGAAAATCATGTAGACAGTCAAAAAATTGAAGGAAGAGCTTTCAAAGGGGTCCCTCGAGAACCCTTCAAAAGAAGAGGAGTCCACTCAAGGGACACATTGTTTTGAAAGTGAGAGAACATTTTTCGCAAATTGATTCAACATCAAGGAATCCTTTCGAAATATGTTCACTTCATCAAGGAATTTGAAAGGAAGAAAATGCCCCCTCGCAAGGGGAAGGTCAAGGCTTCTCCCACAGGAAAATTTTCTCCCTCCTCGGAGGAAATTTCTTCAACTTCTTTCTTTATGAACCCATGACGAAGGAAACACATTCCACTAGGGGTCTTTATTGAGTTCATGCGATTTTTGAAAATTGTTTTGGGTGATCCCACAATACTGGTTTACAATTTTTGGCCAAAGTGGACACTGAACTAATTTTTTCTAACTAAATCTTCACTTTCGGGCACCTATAGCGGCTAAACCATGAGGAATTTGAAGATGATGCAAACTAGTGATTTGTGACATTTTTTCTGTAGATTCTAAATATATATATTTCAAAAAATTTGGGATAAAATTGCACTTCTTTTCCCATCTCGTTCAAAAACTAGTTTTTTTCAGTAAACACCATTTTTAAGGAGTGAAGCTCATCGTATACAACATAATTTTTTTTCCATGAAGGATAAAATTTTATTTTTTTCAAATTTAGATTTGTAACTATGATATCTAGTGCTTCCAATTGGTTTCATGGTGTTTTATTGAATATTTCTTCCGTAATCAAGTTTCGAAGTCAAACCAATTACAATTTAGACATAGGCGGACCGTATACAACATAACTTTTTTTTGTATGTATCAAAATTCAATTTTTTTTTTGTTTGGTCAAGGACCTCAATATCTAGTGCACTCATACTTTTCAATTTTTTTTTTGATAATCTGCCATTTTTCCACATGTAGAACAAAGAGCTTGATTTTCGGTGAAAAACCTATGTTTAATGAAACTAAAAAAACAAATACATAATAAAACCAAAACATATTAAAATTATATTCATTGGATATCTTGTTCTGAGGACTACCATCATCTAGTTGGGTCTATGAAGTCTCCTCCATTTCCATCCTCAACTTGAGCTTTGAAGGGAAAAATTCTGGATTTTTTTGGTGCCAGAGGGGGAGAAGGGCGGAAAGGGGGATTCGAGTGAACCCCCTTTCCACAACCCATTCCTTTTCTTTTTTTCTCGAGAAATGTGGGACCCAGCATTTAATGGGTTTGCTTGAAGGGGGCTTCTAACACACACACACACACACTCTACACTACAGATAAAGAAGAGGAACCCCCTAACACTCATCAACCAAGAGGTCATCGGCCTCCCAATCTAGATCATTATACGGGGAAGGAAGATGACTCTGCAAGGGCAGAATATCATGGGGGGACCCTCCAACCCCTTGCAAAAAGAGCCAAGGAAGAAGATCCCGTAAGGTCTTCTCCGCTCGGTTCTTGTGGGGTAAAGTTTAGCGACTTCATGAAGATTGATAAAAGGGTTGTGACCTCGTCCAAAGATTTAAACATACACTTCACAAGAGTTCCATGTGTTTCCTCAATGGAGGAGGGAGACGACGCTCGTGATTCACTGCTAGGCTCATCGAGAGACTTGGGAGCAATGACAATTTTCAAGGATGCTGAAATTTCTTCTATCACTAGGACGGTACACACTAATGCAAAACCGTATAGGATTTCCATGCATTGCCTCAATGGAGGAGGGAGGTGGTGCTCAAGATTCATTGTTAGGTTCACCGAGAGACTTGGGAGCAGTGACAAACTCCGGTGATGCCAAAATTTCTTCTATCACTAGGATAGTACATGCTAATGCAGAACCACCTTCTGAAGAAGGTGGGCTCTTCTTTTACTCCCTATTGCTAGCAGGGCCATCCTCCATCTTCTGCTTCATTGGAGGATGCAAGATCCACATGGACGAGGCATAAAGCATAGAGGAGGAGAAAACTATGACAAAAACCACTGAGGTGTTCGACATGTCCACGGGCTTTAAGAACGACGAGATTTTTGGAAGGGACATCAAGGGAGGTGACCAAACCAAAGGGGCAATAAAAACCTGCACCTTTTTAGGGTTAGGGGTGTTTATGCTTGCAGTAGGGGCTGAAAGTAGCATTGAGGCTAACTGAACTAAAGCAAAGGGGATGGGAGAGGAGGACACCATGACAAGCTCTGAAACAGGGGTGGTCGACTCCCCTTCCTTCCTCTACAAAGTGGCCTAATCAGTAGCCAGAGCCTTTCGCCGATGTTTTCACTCACAAATAAGGTAGTTCCTGCGACTCTGGGAGCTAGAGGCCAAGAGATGAGATGGAATAGAAGGCTATTTCTTAGCTATTAGATTGTCCATCATGGCTATTTTCGATGGAGGGATAGATTAAGAGGTTGGAGTAACAGTGGAGGGAGTCGGATCTAATGCCTCAATGATGAGCCTCTTCCCATTCACTACCTTGGGGGCAGGAATGGTAAGAGGCCATGGAGGCTGAGACATAGAGGACGTCCCACAAGGAGCCTTCCCCTTACCATATCGAACAGGCCTAGGTACTGTGGGTAGAACGAGAAGCTCAAATGTCACACAGTTGGGCTTTCACCAAGCAGACACAATAGGATTCTCCAGCAAACTCATAGGAGTAGAATCCGATGACATCACACCTAGGCAAGAGGAAGCAACAGGTGGAACAACAACCGCATAAGAAGAAGAAGAGTTTCAAGCATGCCTCTCCTTTTCTCTTTTCTAAGCCAAGGTGGCATCACTATTAGCCTTTAGGAAAGCCCTATGTGAGACAACATAGGGAGATGAAGGGTATCTCACTTTAGGTGTTAAGCGCCCATTCTTGTACTTCGCATAGGTCAGGTACAAGAGGTCTATCCTAGGAGGAAGTGGACAAACAGGTGTAGGCCAAAAGTGATCCAACGAATAGCTACCATGCAAAATTGACGGTTTATAGTCGGTGTCATGGATTACATGCACTGTACCCTCATGGATAAATTTCAGACACTTATGAACGACTGGGGGAACTGCATTCATAGCGACCAACCAAAAGATACCCAGTTTCACCCTGAAGAGTTCATACCTTAAGATTATGTCAAAGAGAAGATTCATTGATTTAGGTCCAACTAAAATAGACAAGGTGGTGCAACCAAGGGGAGGTACGAAAATTTCGTTGTGTGTATAGATGGTGCTCTCATATGCATCATACTCATCTTTGTGTAGGAAATTTATTAGCATAATTTCCTTAGTTATGACATTCACCTGGCATGAGGGGTCAACAAGAACACTTGTTACAATGTTTCCATTGATATGTGTGGGGATGTATAAGGGAGATGGTTCTCTATTATAACCCATTGGCAAGTCCTACAAGGTGAAAGTTGTACGAGGATAAATTCTCACAAGTTGCACTGATGGGATGAGAAAATGTAAAAAGGAGGCCATCACTAGATGTAACTTTCATAGAGCCCCCAAAGGTTTCACAATTAGACAATGACCCAACTAAGGTTTCATTTCGCAATGCCTATGGAACCTTCTAACTATGCCACTAGGGGTCACAAGTTGGGTTGCAAGGCGAAATGCCTCACAACACTCACACCCACAATGCTCCTAGGATACGAGGAAAGACACTTTTAGTGCCGCTAAATGGAACCAAAATGGTTCATTTCAGGTTCACCAAAATGCAAGGTAGGGGGACCAACCACACCAAGGTTCCAAGTCACAGAGAGCCGAGAGTAGAGGGCTACCCTATCTTACCTCAAGCTAAGCGAGCATTTAGGTCAAGGATAGAGAATAAAGAGCACTCTCAAGTGCTTCTACCACTCTATTGATCTGAATGCTTAAATGGGACTAGATGAGTCAATTTCCAAAATTCAAAATGCACCTTAGACAACTCTCTACCTAAGGATGAAAGCGCAGATTTGGGATGGCAACACGATGCGATGGCATCTCTTTGGGGTGTTGGTGTCCATACGACTAGAAAGTGGAAAAGCACAATATGAATTCAAAGAAACCTACTAACGACCTAGCTAATGAGAGTTAATAAACTAAATAGAATGATGAAGTATGATAAATGACTATAGAAATGATGAAGGAGATAGAGAAAAAAGAGTGACGAAGACCAACTCACTAAAAAGCCAGTTTGCTGGCAAGCTCCATGCACATGTACACCTGCACCCAACCAATAGAGGAAAATGTTGGGGCTGTATATGGGTTTGCCTCAGTCAAACCCCTGCTTTGGTGTTTCCACCTCCATTGACAACTAAGAAAGCCACGCGATAGGAAATGATAAAGGAAATAGAAAGAAAGAGTATGAACACTACGAAAGACACAATGCTACTCTATCAAACCACAAAAAAAGAAGGATGGTGAAGAAATACCACCTCCACCCAAACACACTCAAGGCCAATGAAGGGAGAATGTAATACTACGATCTTGGAAAAGTCGACATAGCCACAATGGTGATGAAGGAGTTCTCACAAGACACCAAAATCACAATTTCTATGGTAGCACAACACATTTTTTGTGAAGTTGATGGAGCAATAAGCTGCTAAGTAATGCTCAAGAGATTCCAGAGAGATCAAGTGAAGGTCTAGAATATTGAAGAGATGGAATGGTTATCAAAAATGTGCATTTGAAGAGAGATTAGGAGGGAAAGAGTGATTTTCAGGTCGGTTGGTCGACATAGAGGCGTTATGCTTCATGCCCAATGGAGAACGTAATGTCCCTATGGACACTAGAGGTAGGAATCTGTCAAGGACGATAGTGCACTGTGTAGACATCCACACGTTGTGCTCGTGTCCTTGAAAAATATTCCACTGACACAAAAAACATGCACCAAGTGGATGCGAGGTAGATGGGTGATGTGGAATTTTGGATTTAGGTTTGATTTTCTAAGGCGAGGGGATGCAAAAGGGGAATTTACACAAGGAGTGCAAATTCACTCCTATATAGGGTCAATGGATTTTTGTTCTCATGCTTTTGAGGAACATGATTTTATCTTACCATTTGGTTGTATTTGAGTGATCTTGTGTTTATAAAATCGAACACATATTTGGTTGTTAAGGTTGGCTAGGTGAGTGGGTTGTAATAGTATTGATCAGTTTATCTTGGACACATGGAGGATGCATAGGAGAGGCTTGATGTTTCAAAAATATTCATTATAACTTTGTAAGTGCATGCATTATTTTATTGTTGGATAATGTAGTATGGATGCTTTTGGAGGTTGGGTTTTTCCTTCTTGAGGGTTTTCCTAGGCTATATCTTATGTTATCTTGAGTTCTTCTATTTGATCTTTGCATTATGGTCATTTTGTAAGCTTTTATGCATTCTTTTCTCTCATGAGGTTATGTAGGAAATGGATTAAACATTGTGGGTAGAATGCATTATTTCCTAATAGCCAATGCGATGTGCTATTATTTAGAAGAATTATATAGAAATTTTGTATGTGTGTATTCCTAATAATAAATAAAATATATTCACTCTTCTAATGTGGGAAATTTTTTTTATGTGAAAATATTAAAAATCTATTATTGAAATACACACTAAAGCAAGTTCAAAATATAATGTGAATTGCCCAAGTACATAATTTTCAACATTACACCATAATATGAATTAATATGTTGAATCTTATTCCATATCAAAGGGATCTAGTCTCATAAATGGTTTTGGGTGTCCCTTAATTAGGTTGGTATTTATTGTGAACCTTATTTCCTCTTTTGTTAATTCCTTTTCCTCTCATGCATTGTCCAACATGGATGTGGCTAGTGGATGATGTGACAAGTTTTGCATAGAAATGTTTGGAAAGGATGGTATTAGTAAAGAAAATTTAGGGTAAGTGCAAAAAGATGGTTCCCAAAAAGGGGGCTTAGGTGGCCACTTTTTTTTGAAATCAAGAAATACTGACCTTGGATATGAAATTGAGGATAGTTACACTCAAAATTTTGAGATGGAACAAAAACAAGGATCAAAGTGCTTCGAGTCTACTTTCTATTAAACTACTAATTTATCTTGAAAATGGTTGAGATTAAGGGGTTCAAAAGAGAGATGTATAGAAATTGGTGTTGTTTTTGTCAGAAAAACATAACATAGAAACTCTTGTACATCCCTAGCATGGTGATTTTTTTTTTAGTATTTTTAAAATCATTGTGGTAATAAATTAGCTAACAATATGTAGTTGATGCATGATTTTTTTGATAACTTTTTAATGAATATTTAAATTTTTACTAATTTTCTAAGTGGTCACTTCCTGAAAAATAGAACTTTGGTCGTGCTACCCCTACAAATTTTGGAAACTAATTGATTTTTTTTTAATTTGTAGAATGGAGTCTAGTTTCTAAAAATATAATTTATTTGAAATTTCAATGAACGGTTAATTTATAATGAAAAAAACACCAAACACTGCTTTTTTCCAAAAAAGAGACACACAAACAAAAAAAATTATAGATGAAAGGCTTAACATTGTTAGAAAGTGAAAAAAATTACATCGTTGGATAGCTAAGAGAGAACCTAACATTACCCATGTGTTTGATTTGTTTGACATTGAACCACTTGCAAATCTTGATGGTGAGCATGAACTCGATTATGTGAAATATTGTAGAATTTGAAAAAAAAAATCTTTGGTCGTTAGGAATGCCCTCCAAGCCTTTGGGTTGGTATTCCAAGGCAAATACCAAGCCCGGGGTTTTGGGATTCCCAAAGAAAGATATAACGTGCTCGCGTTATATCTTAGTTTTGACATGGCTTTTTGTGTTTTGTGAATGCATTGACAAAACGTGCGCATGTTATAATGTGCTTGTGTTTTGATCTACATCGAATTTATTTTTCTTCTATTTTTTTGTCTTTCTTCTTGTATCTTTGAGGTAAACTATATACATGAAATAAACATTTAAGTATAAGTTGACATTTACATATGGACGTTTACTTTCGTATACTTTAAGTTATATTTCATGTATATAGTTTTAGGATGTTTGAGAGTGGATTCGGATCTCTAGGAGTTATAATGCAAATTCTAGTTTTTGGAAGATCTCACAAATTTCAAAGTTAGTCAAATTTCAGTAATCAACAAGTTGTATTATTTCTCTCTCTATCTCACTCATTTTTATCCCTTACACTCTAGACCTCTCTCTCACTATCTTCATCCTTTTATTTGACTCTCTCTCCCTTGATCTCAAGAACTCTCTTTTTCTCTTTGTCTCTTTGTCTCTCTCTATCTCTATCTCTATCTCTGTCTGTTTGTCTCTCCTTTTCCCTCTAATTATCTCTACCTCACTTCTCTCTCCCTCCCTCCTCTCTCTACTTATCTCTATCTCCCTCCCTCCATCTCTCTCTCTCTCTCTACCTACCTCTCCCTCCATCACTCCCTACCACTCTCTATTTCTCTATACCTCACCTCTCTCACCTCCCTCTCTCTCCCTCTCTTCTTCCCTATCTACTCTCTATCTCCCAATCCCTCTCTCTACCTACCTCTACATCCATCAAATCTTACCACTCTCTCTCTACACCTCTCTATCTCACCTTTCTCTCCCTACCTACCTGCCTCCCTCCCTTCTTCATTCCCTCTCTTCTCTCCATCTCTCCTCTCTCTCTACCTCTCCTTCCCTCTCTATCTTTATCTCCTCTCTCCTCCTCTACCTATCTCCTTCCACCTCTCTATTTCTCTTTTATCTCACCTCTCTCTCCCTCACTACATCTCCCTCCCTCTCCCTCCCTCTCTACTTATCTATATCTCATCTCCCTCTCTACCTGGCTCTCCATCCATCACAACCACTCTCTCTCTCTATTTATCTCTATCTCCTCTCTCCATCCATACCTCTGCTCTCCTTCCCCTCTCTATCTCCTAATCCATCTCTACCTACCTCTCCATCCACGCTCCCTAACACTTTCTCTGCACCTCTCTATCTTGCTTCTCTCCCTCCCTCCCTCATTCCCTCTCTACTCTCTCTCTACCTCTCCTTCCCTCTCTAATTATCTTTATCTCCCCTATCCCTCTCTCTCTCACTCACTAGATGTCTCCCTCTCTACCTTTTCCCCTATCTACTCTCTATCTCTCCTCTCCCTCCATCTACCTCTCTCTCTCTCTCTCTCCCTCTCTCTCACTCCTCCCTCACCCTCTTTCTCTCTCACTCTCTCCTCTCTATCTCACCATTCTCTCTTTCCCTCTCTGTAACTCTCTATTTCTCTATATGTCACCATTCTCTCTCTACATATCTTTATCTCACCTATCCCTCTTTACCTCTCCCTTCCCTCTCTCAACCACCCACCCTTCTTCCCTCTATCTTCTCTAGTTCTCTCTATCTCACCTATCCCTCTCTACTTGCATATCCCTGCATTACTCCCTACCACACTCTCTCTATTGCTCTCTATCTCATCTCTCTCTCACCTCCCTCTCTCTCCCTCCATACCTCTCCCTCTCCTTCCCTCTCTATTCTTTGTCTCCCTAATCCCTCTCTACCTACCTCTCCATTCATCACTCCCTACCACTCTCTCTACACCTCTCTATCTCGCTTCTCTCCCTCCCTTATTCTCTCTCTATTTCTCTCTCTCTCTACCTCTACTTCTTTCTCTAATTATCTTTATCTCCCCTATCCCTCTCTCTCTCACTATATGTCTCCCTCCCTACCTTTTCCTCTATCTACTCTCTATCTCTCATCTCCCTCCCTCTACCTCTCTCTCTTGCTCTCTCTCACTCCTCCCTCACCCTCCTTCTCTCTCACTCTCTCCTCTCTATGTCACCATTCTCTCTTTCCCTCTCTGTAAATCTCTCCTTCTCTATATGTCACCATTCTCTCTCTACTTATCTTTATCTCACCTATCCCTCTTTACCTCTCCCTTCCTCCCCTCTCTCGCCCACCCTCCCTCCCCTCTATCTCTATCTCTCTCTACTTCTCTCTATCTCACCTATCCTTCTCTACCCGCATATCCCTCTATCACTCCCTACCACACTCTTTATTGCTCTCTATCTCACCTCTCTCTCACCTCCCTCTCTCTTCCTCCATACCTCTCCCTCCATCTATCCTTATCTACTCTTTATCTCTCATGTCTCTTTACCTCTCCTTCCCTCTTTACTTATCTTTATCTCCTCGTTCCCTCCCAACCTCTCTCTCTCTCTCTCTCCCCTATCCCTCCCTCCCCCTCTTTCTCTCTCCCCCTATGAGGGTTGAGGGTGTAAGGTTTAGTGTTTAAGGTATAGGGTTGAGGTTATAGGGTTAAGTGTATAGGGAGTAGGGATTAGGGTTTAGGATATTAGGTATAAAGTTGAGGGTATAGGGTATAGGGATGAGGGTTTAGGGTTTAAGGTATAGGGTTGAGGGTTGAGGGATAGTGTTTAGGGTTGAGGGTATAAGGTTAAGTGTATAGGGTATATGGATTATGGTTGGATATTGGGTATATAGTTGAGGGTATTAGGTTGAGGATATTAGGTTTAGGGTTGATGGTTTAGGGATTAGGATCTATGTATAAGTTTGAGGGTTGAAGGTTGAGGTATAATGTTTATGATTGAGGGTATGAGGTTAAGTGTATAGGGTATAGGGATTAGGGTTTAGGGTGTAGGGTTAAGGGTATAAGGTATAGGGTTAAGGGTTGATAGTGTAGGGTTTGTCGTTTAAGTATAGGGTTGAGGGATAATGTTTAGGGTTTAGGGTATAAGGTTGAGGGTGTAGGGTATAGAGATGAGGGTTGAGGGTGTAGGGTTTAGGTTTTAAGGTATAAGGTTGAGGGTTGAGGGATAGTGTTCAAGGTTGAGGGTATAGGGCTAAGTGTATAGGGTATAGGGATTAGGGTAGAGAACACTGGGTATAGGGTTGAGGGTATTGGGTTTATGATTGAGGTTTAGGGTTTAGTTTCCAAGGTTGAATGTAGGGTTTAGGGTTTAAGTATAGGGTTGAGGGATGATGTTTAGGGATTAGGTTATAAGGTTGAGGGTATAGGGTATATGGATGAGGGTTGAAGGTGTAGGGTTTAGGGTTTAAGGTATAGGGTTGAGGGTTGAGGTATAATGTTCAAGGTTGGGGGTGTAGGGTTAAGTGTATATGGTATAGGGATTAGGGTTTAGGATATTGGGTATATGGTTGATGGTATTGGGTTTAGGGTTGAGGGTTTAGTGTTCAAGGTTTAGGGTACAATGTTTAATGTAGGGTTTAATGTTTAATTATAGGGTTAAGGGTTCAGGGATAATGTTTAGGGTTTAGGGTTTAGGGTATAGGGATGAGGGTTGAGGATGTAGGGTTTATAGTTTAAGGTATAGGGTTGAAGGTATAAGGTTAAGTTTATAGGGTATAGGGATTAAGGTTTAGGATATTAGGTATAGGGTTGAGGGTATTGGGTTGAAGGTTTAAGGTTAAGTTTATAGGGTATAAGGATTAGGGTTTAGGAGAGAGCGAGGGGGGGTGTGAGGGAGAGACATGAGAGAGAGAGTATTCTCTAGTTAGGGTGGGAGGGAAAGACTTGAGAGAAGGGGAGGGGGTGGAAAGGAGAGACCTGAGAGAGAGGGAGAGAGAGAGAGATAGAGAGATGGCCCTATTTATTGGACCCATTTTTTCAAATAGGCCACTACATTGCCAATTTCACCGAATTTGAAAACCAACAGGTCCACTAGCTTGCCAATTCGGTGAAATTGGCAACCTAACTTTCCCTGTTTGAAAAAATGAGTCCAAGAAAGGGGTCTCTCGGTGATGTAATTCTTGGAACCACTTTTTCAAATAGGCCACTACATTGCCAATTTCATTATATTAGCAAGCTAGTGGGCCCAATAGCTTGCCAATTTGGTGAAATTGGCAACCTAACTTGGCCTGATTGAAAAATGGGTCCAAGAAATGGGGTCTCTCAGTAATTTACATCACTAGAAGACCCCATTTCTTGGACCCATTTTTTCAAACATGCCACTACATTTCCAATTTCACTGAATTGGCAAGCCAATGCGCCCACTAGATTTCCAATTTAGTGAAATTGACAACCTAACTTGGCCTATTTGAAATAGGCCACTACGTTGTCAATTTCATTGAATTGGCAAGCTAGTGGGTGCATTGGCTTGCCAATTCGGTGAAATTGGAAATGTAGTGGCCTGTTTGAAAAAGTGGGTCCAAGAAATGGGGTCTCCTGGTGATGTAAACTCTCTACCCTAATCCCTCAACCCTCAACCCTTAAACCCTAATCCCTCAACCCCTATACCCTCTACCCTATACATTGGACCCTCAACCCTAATCTATCAACCCTATACCCTCAATCCTCTACCCTCAACCTTAAATACTCAACCCTCAACCCTCACCCCTATACAATGGACCCTCAATGTTCATCCTTCAACCCTATACCCTCAACCCTCTACCCTCTACCTTAAACCCTCAACCCTCAACCCTTAAACCCTCTACCCTATACATTAAACTCTCAACCCCCAATTCTCAACCCTCAACCCTTAATCCCTCAACCCTCAACCCTTAAACCCTTAACCCTTAACCTCTATACCCTCTACCCTATACATTGGACCCTCAACCTAATCCTTCAACCATATACCCTCAAACCTATACTCGAAACCCTCTACCCTCAACCCTAAACCCTTTAACCCTAAATCCTTAAACCTTCTACCCTCTACCCTCAACCAAATACTATCTATCCTATACCCTCAACCCAATACCCTAAATTGTCAACCCTATAGGTCCTCCACCCTATACCCTCAACCCCTATCCCTTTCTCTCTATCTATACATCTCACCTCTCTCTCCCTCCCTCTCTCCTACCCTCTGCAATTGTCTTTATCTACCCTCTCCCTCTT
>VDFB02101683.1:0-29032 GCA_007258455.2 Sequoia sempervirens
AGGACCAAATCAAGAAATTTATGAATGAAAACTCATGTAAAAACATCAAATTTTTATAGTTCTAACAGTGGCTCCATCTAGGGATGAATGATAGGGAGATCATTGCAAGGATCTAGAATCTTTGGGTGAGCAGACTAGACACAAAATGAGCAAAATGGAAATGGACAGAAAGCAAGATGGAATGGAAATGAAGCATGAAGGAATGAATGCAAAATGAATGCATGATGGAGGTGGATGGAAAATGAGAGTGCAATGGAGATGGGAAAAATCCTAAACTACTGTGCATGGAAAATAATTTTAAAGAGGATAAGAAAGAGTTGTCCATGCACTGGCAACCCTTAATCCTCTATGCTTTGGTTTCACCTGTTCTGATCTATTACAATCTGAAACTCAAACCAAGCTTTCCCCTGTCAAACACCTAGTTTTGTATCGAGTTCATCAAATTCTTCTTGAAGATACTCATGCAATATTTCCTGTCACTGTTATTGCAAGTTCTTAGAGTATCATCATGCTCGGTTTGGCCCAAAATCCCTACATCATCCTGTAATTCAAATTCTTCAACATCTTGGGACAAACCCCTGTTATTACCAACATACGAAATATACATATATTCAATGCAAAATTCCTCATTATCTCTCTTTGTTGTGTATTGTAAAACACTCATTCAGCTACATTGAAAATTCATCATCAAAGTACCTCTTTTGAGAATCAAAAAATTCTATCAGATCAACATTGTCTGAAACATACAAATCTGAAACCTTTTGCACCTCTTTGATACCCCTATGACTAAAATCTTCAATATTAAGCATATATGAACCAATCAAATCTAGAACACTATCATCCTTGGTATGTAGACAAATGTCTTCTCCACATGAGTTAGAAATTTTAGAATCATATACCTTTTCTTGAACAAACACATGTATTTGGTCAACTCCAAAAGTTTCACTATCAACTGGGCACAAAGCTTCAAGATCACCCTTATGTATATATCTCTGATAATCAAGAGTTAACAAATTTGAAACTTTCTCACTGCTAAGCAAACAGGTTTCCATATTTTCATTATTACAGTCATACTTATCACTTTTGTCATCATCAAAAAGAGGCCCAGGATCATCAGAGAATGAAAAATTACCAGCATAGTCATTTGTTCCATAACTTGACACATCCCTTTGTTTATCTAAAAATACCTCTTTCTCAACATCAAGTGGATTTGAAAATACCTGAAAGTCATTTTGGGACAAATTTTTGCAAAACATTATCTGATCCTCTTTTAAATCTTCATCATGCAATGGCCCTAAAAAAATTTGGAAACCATTCTCAAATTCACAACCCTCCTCCTCATCGAATGTATCTTTGTAGCTTTCAACTGCAGTTGGAGGTATTGTATACTCACTACCAAATGAATCAACATTTCCCATTGCCTCTTCATCCTAATCACCATAATAGGTAGAAGGATCCCCTAGCTGTAGATCAAAATCCATAGGTGCATCCTCAAAATCTGAATACTCATTGGATCCCTCATAACACACACTTCCTTCCTTGTCACAATCTGTTATACAAGAGAGATCTCTTGTATCTGCATCTTCATTATGCAAGCCATCACAAGAATCATCTTGACTTGCACATGTTTCATCTTCTCTAGGATGCATTGTTTGATCAACTCCTCTATCTTTATCTTCATATTTTTTCCTATCTACAATATCAGCCCATTCAACCAATTGATCTAAATAAATTGGTATGTATGATTCAGGCCAATATACTGGGTTTGGCTCATACACTTTCATGAACTACAGAATGATGTCAGACCTACTAGGTGGGAATTTAATAGGTATTTTCTTACAAATATCAATCATTCTGTAGAGCAAAGAGTACCCAGATTCTCCTCTATATCTCCTTATACCAAGAAAGTCTTCCAAAATATTTTTGAAGTATTCATCATCTTTAGATTGTTGGTTTTGATACATACCTTGTTGCAGATTCTGACTGACATCTTCAAGTGGGCTAGAATTATGTTGCATATGACATTGATCACATTGGCATTGCACTTGACGTTGATCACATTGGCATTCTTGATAACTTTCCAATCCTTGTCCAGGAGGGACTGGATAAACACTTACTTGCTTTGATGGTTGTGGAGGATAAGTGCTCTGCTATGCATGATATGTATTACCTTCATTGTAGAAATTTCCATTTGGAATATCAGGTGCTCAAGGGGCCCAACACCTTCCCGCATTTGTGTATTCATCTTCATTGTAGAATTCTCCTAATTGTAACGGTTGTTGGTCCAATTGCAGCCTTTTCCTTTGCCATTCTTCTATTTCCTTTCTCTGAGACTCATACAGTGCTTTAACCTCTTCATAAGTTAAAGATTCATAATCAACTTGAGGAGTATCATGATCAATAGGTCCGCCCTAATTACCCTCCATTTTTAGATCATTGTGTGTCCATCTATTGCTGCTAGCAGGAGCTCCAGTATGACCTCCCCTGTACTGAGATCTTCTTTCATTCATGATGAACAGTTGCAAAAATTTCTGTCAGAATCTCCACTCACTTTTATCAAAAATGAGAAAATACTTGATGTTTCTTATTCCTAGCGAAGTCTATATATATTTCTTGACTCTATGATTAAGGCTTTGATTCTGAATGTATTCCCCAACAGAGTTGTCAATTTGTTTGCTCCCAAAAATGTAGGTTGAATGCCTCAAGAGGTTTCCACTCTCTTGATACACTTTAGGGTAATAGACAAGGTCAAGAGAACTCAACCTTCTACTCTCTAGGTGTTGCTAGTCCTAGGTGGGTGTACCTTTCCGAATGGTGCAAACTTAACTTGTGATTATCTTCTTAAAACAATTTGTTCACAATGGCAGATAATAGTGAACAAATGAAATCCAACTTGATAGCAATCTTCTAATCTAAAATCTAAAATGCTTAATTAACGGCTATAAAGAAACTGAGTGAATTCAAATGATGAAATTGCAGAGACCAGTGCCTTATTGGGTATGCGGAGTCAAATGAAATAGAAGTGGGCAACTTATTCTAGCAGAAAATCAAATTGATGGCATATGGTATGTTTATAACTTGTATAAACATGCAAGATTTTGACCACTAAGCTCTACTTTAATAATCCAGATGAATCTTCCTGATTACTGTGATCAACGAAAAGGGATTTAATCTCTACTTGAGAGAACCAGTAAATTAATCACACAAATACAACAAATGTGCATTGATAAACCAAAAGTAAACTTGTTACATCAATTTAAACAACCAGAAAGAATCAACTTGGAGACAGCTTCAGCAATACTTTTCAATAAGTTCAACATACAATTAACACCAGAAATAACCTGCCACACTAGCTAATTTTCATTGAATTCGCCATTTGAAAACATGCACATAGTCTTTGATAAGAGAAAATTATTCTACTGTACCCATTCCTAACTACTGTATGTGATCTAAAATCTGATTTAAAATCTTATGATGTTTCAATTACAATCGGGGTGCATATTTATACACCAGCATTCAGGAAAATAAATCATTTTGAAACTCCATGTTGGCCACCGTAGAATTCGGGCAAAAACCAAGTTGGCCTGCAATGGTTAAAATTCCATATGTCGGCCCACAGTGTTTGAATATTAATCATCAATGGAACAGTCGCCATGACATCCTGTAAGTATGTCGAAGGCAAAATAACGTTAATCGCTATCTGCCCGCATCCTTATTCGCTTTTGTCATGACCATCTGAGTCATGGAGATATCATATCGAAAACCCTTAGTCATACTAAGAGCACCTTTCTATTATGTTTGTTTTATTATCGTTGTGACCACATAATAGCGGAGAGACCTTATATCGGCACACAAAGTCTCACCGAAAACCCCATCTGTCTCCCGCGTGTCACTGTGACCTATCATTCTTGGGGAGATGTCATATAGAGTAGTCCATGTTACACTGAAAGTCACCATCCATCCTGAGTGTCACTAAGACAAAATATTTTTCCTGTCGACAAGGATCCTCCATCGCTATAACCTTCAACCCTCGGCGAGATGTCTTGTAGAGTAAATTGCTATACTAAAACAACTGAGCTCACACCTATTCGCCAAGACATAGCCAATATCTTGCCGAAAGAAAACCATTTGAACATTGTCGGCAAGACCCGACCTTTTTGCTATGACCATAACCTGAAAATTATGACTCTGGCCGAAGTGAACACCTGTGCAAAGTCGGTAAGGCATACAGAGATCGCCATGACATTCCACCGAAAGCCATGTCTCACACCGAAAGTCTTTCAAAGAAAATCCATGTTTAAGGTCAGCAAGACCGAAGGTCACTCGCCAAGACCTTACAACGATAGCTATGACTCCCCCCGATATGCATTTCCCACATGTCGATCGCCAAGACAAGGGAGCCTCACCAAGACCTAACACTGAAAGCAACCTGCTTGGCCGAAGTGAATCCATAATGCATGTCGCCAAGACCCCAAGAATTCACCAGGACATCATACCAATGCTGCAACTCATGTCGATATGCCCATCCTCAGTCGCCAAAATAGCACGAATGTCACGCCAATAGCCACCCACAGGAAAAAGCCAGTCGCTGTAACAAAGAAAAGGTCTTACCAAAATACCTGCAACAAACGAATGTTAACTCACAAGCAATATGGGTCGGGGAGATAGTAAAGGACCTATGTTGATAGATTTAGCAAGATGGGAAATGCACAACCCGATGGGTTCCATAGGGAAATATGGGCAAAATGTCGATGGAAAATGCATACGGTAGGACCAAATCAGGAAATTTATGAATGAAAACTCATGTAAAAACATCATATTTTTATAGTTCTAACACCTTCTTTGTCTAAGTCAAGGTACTATGTATCGTTCATTGATGATTATTCGAGAAGAACATTTGTTTATTTTTTGAAAAGTAAATCAGAAGTGTTCAGTCAGTTTAAGGAATTTAAGAACCTTGTAGAAAATCAGACTAGAAGAAAAATAAAATGTTTAAGGACTGATAATGGCGGTGAATTTTGTTCTGATAATTTTGAGAGGTACTGTAAAGATCATGGGATTAAAAGACATAAAACTACACCTTACACTCTCTGACAAAATGGAGTTGCGAAGGTTCAACAAGGCGATGATGGAAAGAACACGAAGTATGTTGGCGATGCTGCTTGGAGGAGAAGTTTTGGGCGAGGAAGTTGCTGACATGTTACTTGATAAACCATTCTCACATTCCGCTCTTGTTGAGAAAACACCTTTGGAAGCATGGTCGGTAAGAAGCCTTCTTTAAGACATATTCATGTTTTTGGTGTGAGGCATATGCATGTGCCATATGAGAAAAGATCTAAATTGGAGAACAAGGGTGTCAAATGTATTTTTATTGGCTATAGTGCTGGCATAAAAGGATACAAGCTTTGGAATCTTGATATGGAGAAGGTTCTATACAATAAAGTGTAATATTTCATGAGTTGAAGCCTTCTACCTTGGATCTACATCCAGAGACAATAAGAAATAAAAAAGGATGTAGTTAAATTCCTCCGACACCAGATAAAGAGGAATTGAAAATTCAAAATGTACCTAAAACTTAGGAGAGCTCAAGTAGTTTTGAGAGTTACGATGAAGAACAACCTTAGCCTTAGCAAGTGAGGAGGTCAACTCATGAAAACAACTGATAGGTATGGGTTTTCTTTGATAGATTCTACTTGTGCCTATGCTTTAATTTCTAGCACTGATGAGCCTAGGACTGTGAAAGAGGCATTTAGAATGTCTGATTCAAACTCTTGGTTGGAAGCCATGAATGAAGAAATGGCATCATTAGAAAAGAATGATACTTGGAGTTTGGTGCCCTTCCCTAAAGGCAGAAAAGCTATTGGTTGCAAATGGGTATTTAAAAAGAAAATTGGTCTGGATGCCAGTGTGGAAAAATATAAGGAAAGGTTGGTTGCGAAGGGTTATTCCCAAGTAGAGGGAATTGATTATGGGGAAATTTTTTCTCTTGTAGCTAAGCTGACGTCCATTAGATTTCTTTTGTCACTTGCAGCAGTGTATGACTTAGAGGTCAAACAGATGGATGTGAAGACAGCATTTCTTCATGGTGATCTTGAGGAAGAGATTTATATGTCCCAGCCTGAGCACTTTGTGGAAAAAGGTAAAGAAAGATTGGTTTGCAAGTTGAATAAATCTTTGTATGGGTTAAAACAGTCTCCTAGAATGTGGTACCAGAAGTTTGACACTTTTGTTTTGTCATTGGGATTTGTAAGATCAAAATTTGATCATTGCATGTATTACAAAGCTGAAAGTGATCAAGTTTTTATTATGGCTCTCTATGTTGATGATATGTTGTTCATAGGCAATAGTAAGTTAATGATTTCTGATCTTAAGTCTCAGTTGTCTGCAAAGTTTGAAATGAAAGATCTTGGTGCAGCAAGGTATATTCTAGGGATGGAGATAACCAGGGATAGGAATAGTAGAAAACTTTGGCTCAGTCAGAGTAAGTATATCAAGACTGTTCTAGAGAGATTTTACATGAATGATTGCAAGCAGCTAGTTGTTCCAGTTTTGCAGGGAACAAAGCTATTTGTTGAAGACTATCCAAAATCTCCTACTAAGATGGAGGACATGACCAGTGTACCTTATGCTAGTGTGGTTGGCAGTCTTATGTATGCAATGGTTTGTACAAGGCCAGACATTGCCCAAGTAGTGGGAGTACTTAGTCAGTTTATGGCTAATCCTAGAAGGACACATTGGGATGTTGTGAAAAGAGTATTCAGATATTTGAAGGGCACTTCAAAATATGCATTGTGTTACCATGGCAACTTGGTTGAATCACATAGGACTCTTAGCATTCGAGGCTATGTGGATTTTGATTGGGCAGTGGACATTGACAGCATAAGATCCACTAGTGGATATACTTTCATGTTGAATGGTCGTGCATTGAGTTGGATGAGTAAGAGGCAGGCTATAGTCGCTTTGTCCACTATAGAGGCAGAATACATGGCAGCAACACACGCATGTAAAGAAGCAATATGGTTAAGACGTTTGTGTTCTAACATTGGTTTTGATGCAGGGCAAATAACTATTTACTGTGACAGTCAGTGCTCTTTGTTCGGCAAAGAATCCTACTTTCCATGCCAGGACGAAACATATAGATGTACAGTATCATTTTGTATGGGATATGGTGGAGGATGGAAAGGTATCATTAGAAAAAGTGGATACTCTGGAGAATGTTGCAGATGCATTGATGAAGCCAGTGAGCACAGACAAGTTCAGGTGGTGTGCCAATTCGATGGGCCTCAGTGCCCATGAATTTCAGTAGTTTTGTTTTGCTCTGGAGGTGCCTGTGCGATCTTCATCAAGTGGGAGATTTTTGGAAATATGTGTCTCAATCCCACAGGCTGAAACCTCTGAAAGAGAAAAGTAGGTGTGACTTTATTGTTGTCTAGCCGACTGGCAGTTTAGTAATCTTGTTGATTGTTCATGTCGCTGAGACATTGTTGTTGTCTTGCTGACTGGTGATGTCGCTGTGACTTGTGGCGTTCGTTGTAACCTTCTACCGAGTGGAGATCTCTGGCCAATAGGCCATTCTTATCGGATATCAGGGAGACTCTGGGTGACAAGCGATGTCGGGGAGAGTCTTGGACATTCGGTATGAATTCTTACCGATATGGGTTGTCTCACCGATAAGTATTCACTTGGATTCTTCACGGTAACACAAAGGCTTCAGTGTGAAGTCTTGGTGACGGGTGCTGGTCTCACCGAATGCTGATCTTGGGGAGACTTGGATGTTCAGTATGAAGTCTTGTCGATATGGAAAGTCTCACCGATAGTATTCACTTGGAGTCTTTGGGGTAACACGGAGGCTTCGCTATGAACTCTTGGTGACATATGCTTGTCTCACTGATGCTCATCAAGGTAACATGGAAGTCTTGGTAAGAAGTCTTGCCGACAGTTGGTTCTCTCACTGATGGGTATGAACATCAATGTAACCTCCTAGTGATAGCAGTATGTCTTGCCGACTGTTGGACACTTCGGAATAACTTATGAACATCGGTGTGATGTCCTGGCGAGTAGCGATAGTCTCACTAAATGGAAAGCTAATGTCTATGTGACTTTGTAACTTCGATGTGATGTCTCATCGAACCGATGAGAATGTTGAGGTTGACGCATCTTGTGAACTCGGTATAACATCTTGCCGATGGGTTTGACTCTTGGCGATATCGACAGTCAGGCTTTGTGGCATCAAGGAGACACGATTAGTGTCGTGTCTCACCGACATGTGAACACATTTTGAATGCCTTTGATCGATTGGGAGACCATCCTACGTGGTATGTCTTTGACCAATCAGAGAAGTCGAATGGGAATCGCTAGCAGTTGGACTGTTGTGGCCGTTACTGAGAGGAAGTTAGACAAATAGGGGCATCATGGATATACTCAAGAATTGGAGATGTTGTCTGGTTCAATGGTTGAATGAACAGTTGGATGATCAGTTCGATGAGTGATCAGTGAATGTAATTCTCAGTGTTGAATATTCTATACAAGGTTGATCATTGTGAATGCTGCTGTAAACTAACATCAGAAAGATAAGTTTGATCTTTGTATGTAATTCTTATTACTGTAATACAAAGTGACTTCTCTTGGTGTGGTGGGTTTGTCTCCCGTAATGGTTTTCCCACATAAATCTGGTGTTCTTATGTGTATGTTTAATTCTCTATTTCTGCTATTGCTTTCACGTGTATCTTAATTGGATTGTAATTGGAAATTTAAAAGTATCTTTGCATTCTTCCTTGAGGTTTTGACATTAGGAGAGTTGTTTCTGCACTTAGCTTTCCTTACAAAGAGATCAATAATTGATGTTTGGACCACAAAGAGACATTCCATGAACATCCAAAAACACTTCCATATACTTATTTCACACTATCATGCTAGAAATAGCCACCACAAACCAAATAGAAATAGAACAAATCATCCCAAAATCCTAGAAGATTAGCCATGAGAAAGAACATTAATAAACCAACTTGTGATAAACATCATCACATGAAAGATGAATTGATACAATACACAAACACTAACAGGACATCCACCAAGCCACAAGAACAGAAACAACAATACAAATAAATGCTGAGAATTTTTCTAACTAATCCTAACAAGCAATAAAACTTCCAACCCACTACAATTGCCAAAAACTTCCTCGATAGCATAGGTGACCTAAAAAGATAAGAGTGAAACATACATAGAATAAAAGCACTGAATCCAAAATTGAAAGACCATATCTTCAAAGGTAAACAAATTTGGAGCATTCTCCCAAAAAATATTCAAAGAAACTTCTTGTAGAAGAACCTTTCACCAACATCCGTAGACCAGAACTTCCTTGTAGCTACACATACTTCCACTAGAACAATAGGAGAGAGCATACAACATACTAGAGACCATTAGCAAGAATTCTCTAACTTCAACATTACTTCTAATCCTCATCTTAATGCTTATAATCCTCATATTAATGTTTATAATCCTCATCTTAATGCTTCTAATTCTCATCTTAATATATCATCATGATATCATCTTTCTTGACAGCAACCATACTCAATACAAATGTAATTGTCATCAAATAAGGTATGACAACCAAACATGAACATCATAAATCATCATTGTTAGCACATCATCATACATCAATGATATCCTAACTGATTGTTGACATCAATGACAAAACAATACCAAACATAGGTAACATATGTGCAACAATCTCCCCCTTTGGAATTGATGGAAACACACATCTGCACATTCTCCCCCTTTGGCATCAAGGAAAAAGGGATAAGGTCTTCATTTAAATCATTGGCACATTCTCAACACTTACATTTCTCCTTTAAACAATTATACATGCTCCCCCTATCAACATCAACCAACCAACTACCTACTCCCCTTGAGAGGTAGCATACATCAATTCAGGAGAAAAGTATATGACAAAAATTTCTCCCCTAGATAAATGCACCATATATGCATCTAGTTAGAAAAAGGAGGGGAAATAACCCTTGACTTCTATTGGAGATACTGAAAAGTATCCTTTGAAAGCATCTTAATGAACATATCTACAATCTGATCCTTAGTAGGAACATACTCCAATCTGAATTCCTTCTCTATAGCCTTTTCCCTTAGAAAGTGATACCAGATATAAATGTGTTTGGTCCTTCAATGCATCAACAAATTCTTGAAAAATTTTATTGCACTGGATTCACATAATAGGGGAATGGGTTCATCATACACCACCTTTATGTCCTTCAAATTTTTTTCCATCCAAAACACTTGGGTTCAGTAAGATGTTGCAGCAATATACTTAGCTTGTATTGTGAATAAGGACACTGAGTCCTACTTCTTACTGAACCAAGAGACCAATTTGTCTCCTAAGAAAAATGCACCTCGACTGGTGCTTATTCATTCATCCACACATCTTGCCTAATCAACATTAATATAAGCACTCAAAGAAAATTAATTATCCTTCTTATACCACAAACCATAATCTGAAGGTCCCTTCAAATATCTAAAAATTATTTTTAATGTCTTCTCATGAGTTTTCTTAGGATTATCTTGATGTCTAGCAACCAAACATACAACCTGCATAATATTAGGTCTAGAAGCAATCAAGTACAATAAACCTCTAATCATAGACCTATAAAGAGTTTGATCAACCTCAAGTGGCTCATCATTCTTTCTCAAGTGACAACTAGTGACCATAGGAGTACTTACTAGTTTTTAATCCTCCATGCCAAACTTTTTCAACATATCCCTAACATACTTATCCTTAGAAATAAAGATACCATCATCTAGTTGAAAAATTTGAAGCCCAATGAAGAAAGACAACTCACCAATCATAGAAATATCAAACTCTTTTTGCATCTCTTCTTCAAACCTCCTACACATATTATCATCTCCACCAAAGATGATTTCATCAACATACACAATAACTATCAAAATCTTTTCTTCCTCAACCTTAATGTAAAGATTAATACCTGTAATACCTTTTCTTGAAACCTTGTTGAATTACTCATCCAATCAAGCATCCCAAGCTCTAGGGGCTTACTTGAGTCTACACACCCTGTCTAGATCTTCTGATAGCTAGAAAGCATGTAGTTGCTCAATGTATACCTCTTCCTCTAAATCACCATTCAAGAAGGTTGACTTTACATCCATCTGATAGACCTTAAAATTATTGTGAGTAGCAAAGACAAGAAACATCTTGATTTCTTCCATTCTTTCTACTGTAGGAAAATTCTCCTCAAAATCAATACCTTCAACTTGAGAATAACCCTTACATACCAATTTTTCTTTGTTCCTCACAACTTCACCATCTTCATTCAACTTGTTCTAGAGCACCCACTTTGTTCCTATAATATTCTTATCAGTCAGTTTGCAAATAAATTCCCAAGTTAGATTCTTTTCTATCTGATTCAATTCTTCTTCCATTTCCTTCATCCAGCCTTCATCTTTGCTAGCATCAGTAAATTTTTTGGCCTCTACCTTTGATAGTAAACATAAATTCACTTCTCACTTTCTTTTACAATCCTTCTCCTAGTCATCACACCTTCATAGTTATCTTCAATGATCCGATATGTTAAATGGTTCTTCTAAACATACTTTGTTGGAGTCTTAGGGACCTTTTTTTATTCATGTTCCTTCTCTGCTTTCTCTTATTCTTCTTCTTCTTCAAATTAGGGAGGTATATCAAATTATAAAACCTTTGGTTCTTGCGAGATCTAACACAAATCTTTATCTACTTTAACATTTTTAATTTCAATAAATTTTCCCAATCTCTTATTGTAGCATCTATAGGCCTTACTTTTGGTTGAGTAACCAAGTAAGATTCCTTCATCTTCTACCTTTTTACTAACTTTGAATGATGTATCCTTCTTTGGAGCATCTTTGTCAAACTATCTCATTTCAAAGATTATGAGAGCACAAAAAATTTGATCTACTGGATAATTATTTGATTCCTTAGATTCCTCAATAGAAGATACCTTATGACTATAATATTTAGAGAGAGATCTCAAAACCTTCTTCACAATCGCATCTTCTTTTACTTCTCCACCAAGACCTTTGATGTCGGTAACCACTTCATCCACTTGGAGGATGTAACTAGCAATATCTTCATCCTTTGTCATCCTCAGGGTCTTAAATTTTCTCTTTAAGTTACACATATTGACTTTATTTACTTTGTTATCTCCCTCATAAATGTTGCTAATCTTTTCCCATACATCCTTAGTAGAACTACAATTCATCACCTTTAAAAAATTTGAATCAACTATCCCATTCATGATAGAAATATTTTCCTTCACATTGTTCTCATACAATCTAATCTTAGTTGGATCTATTGGAGTAGCAGTAGGAGTAGTATAACCATCCTTGATAGATTTCCAAACACCAGACCCTAGAGAGTTTGCATGGCCTTCCATTCTTGCTTTCCAAAAGTTGTAATTTGTTCCATCAAACCTAGGTACATTGTAAGATCTATCATGCGCCATCCTACACCTTTCCTCAAGTAGTTAAGCTTCTTCAAAGGAACTTGGATCTGATACCAATTTTTTAACACACCTAGATACTGAGAGGGGGGGTGAATCAGTATCTTCAAAAATTTAAACCCTTCAGCACAATGCAAATTTATACTTTAACAAGATCAGTGACCCTTAACCAGATCAGCAACTCTTAATCAATTCAATAGAAATGAAAGATAAATCAATGAACACACATGCACAAGATAACACTAGATATACATGGAAAACCCAAGGAAAACCCATAGTGAAAAAACTCATAATATATGAAGCTCACTACTTATAGAATTATAATTTTTTAAGAACCATTGCCTAAGGAAGCACACTTCTCCCTAAAAGACTTGTAAGCTAAGGTGCACAACCTTAGGAAAAGATACAAAGGACTTTCAGGTTGAGGCACACAACCCCAAGGAAAGATACAAAGACTTGTTGAAGAGACTCACTATTTGATAGAAGGATACATGAAAATTTAGAATTACAACATATTTCAACAATACACTCTATTGATTGAGGCGTTAAAGCACATATAAGTTTTGTTTTCCATGACTCGCTACATTATTCCATACTCACACACCACCACACTCTCACTCAACTTGCAACTAATTTTTTCTTCCACTTATATCCTCCACAAGATCACAAAACACCAATTAGGTTAGCTAGAATAGAATATAAACAATGATCCCAACAAGTTGACCACAAAAAAATAATTGTAGTGAAGTAAATCCTATCTAGGAGATAAAGAGGACCAAAAATAGATTATTACATCTTCCAATGTGATCCCAAACAACACATGTTGGTGCACAATATTCTAAGTCAGCAACAAGGAAACATGTAGAAGAAATATGTAGCACATTACTAGTTGACCCAAAAATATACTTTCAACTAAATTTACTCAATGTGGTTCTCAACATGATAGGGTGGGACCCTAACTTAACACAACTCTAAATTCTAGCATAGACCCCCAAGCACATAGCACAAGTAAGAGAACAAGACCTATTGGACAAACATCCACACCCAAAAAATCAACTCAAAACAATATGTGGCACCAAAGAGATTAATCATTGATGTGCAGACCACAAAGAGACATTCCATTAACATCCAACGACACTTCCATATACTTCTTTCACATTTTCATACCACAAACATCCACTTCAAACCAAAAATAAATAAAACACATCATCCCAGAAGCCCAAAAGACCAACCATGAGAAAGAACATTAACAAACCAGCTTGCAATAAACATCATCACATGAAAGATGAACTAAGACAATGCAAAAACACTAACAATGTGTCCACCAAGCCATAGGAATAGAAAAAAAATGTAGAGAAATGTGGAGTATTTTCTAAACAAGTCTTGACAAGCAATAAAACTATCAACCCATTGTAATTATTAGAAATTTCCTCGGAAACACAAGTGACTTGAAAAGATAAGAGTGCAACATCCACAAAACAAAAGCATTGAATCCCAAACCACAAGAGCATATCTTCAAAGACACATGAATGTGGATTATTCTCCCAAATAGCCTTCAAAGGAACTTTCTATAGAAAAACCTTTCACCAACATCCGAAGACCAAAACTTTCTTGTAGAAACACATACTTTCACAAAAATAACAAGAGAGAGCATACAACATATTAGATACCATCATTAACAATTATCCAACTTTATCATTACTTCTAACCCTCATCTTAATTCTTCTAATCCTCATCTTAATATATCATCATGATATCATCTCTGTTAATAGTAACCATACTCAATACAACTTTAATTGACATCAAACAAGTTATGACAACCAACCATGAACATCAAAAATCATCACTATTAGCACATCATCATATATCAATGACAACCCAAACTGAGTGTTGACATCAATGATAAAATAATGCCAAACATAGATAATATATGTGTAATAGTTATATGCTTGCAATTTGTTAGAAAATGGTAAAAATAGGCCTCAAAATGCATAATTTAGGAAATTAGGGTGTCAACTAGGCTCAATAATTTAGGGGGAGTAAAACATAGTACAAAATTGTCAAGGGTGACAATTTTTTATGTTACACCTATTAAAAATTATTTTTTATTGTATGTGTATTAGAATAAATTAAAAAATTTGTAAACTAGAATCAAAATACTAAATTTCATAATATTAAACTTTTTTAAGATTCAATGTTTAAGTGCTTCAAATATTCAGTCCAATTGTGACAAATTTTAAAAATTGGGGAAAACACTTCCACTTTTTGAATATTTTGTGGACCCAACTTCTTACACTTACCACAATGTTGATCATGTTTATCTTTAGTATCAAACCTAGAACTCCTTTAAGGAAGTTTTCATTTACTACTTTTATGATTGTCATATATAGGACTGCCTCATATTCCCATATTTCTTATTTTATCTATGAAATATTTATATCATTCCTTGAGTAATTACTAACATACGAAAATAATTGGACACAAATATTTATGAAAATAAATTGATAAATCTTAGTTATTTTTCTTCAATAAATATATATGTAATGAATATAATTAAAATTTGATAACATTCAATCATATTATTATATTTGAAATAATTATTACAAAATAAGTCAATAGAGAAAAAGTACTTTTGTATTTTTAACAATGATCCAATCCTTAATTACAATCTATTTTTCCTTATTTTTTCTAGCCTATTTACATTACAAAGATCCAATCCTTATATAAGAAAAGCCTTAGAGAATTTCCTTATAAATTGGTCTGACACTTTTCATAATGTACAATAGTTTGATGAATTACATTTGAACCACATAGGGGGGAAGAAATATGTGAATCACTTGGAAGAATTTCTTGACCTACTATCATCTATTGAAATGTCTCATTAGATTATAACCATATTATAACCACTTTTCTAATGAGGAGCCTTACTTGAGCTATCATGGTAATGGGGAAAAAATAAAAATTATCTACAAGTAACCACCTCAAGTAATGTTGAGACTATGGAAGGATAAGTTATTATTAGATGTGTTGATGCTATCATCTATAACTTTTTAGTTGGAGAAACCAATATGGAGCTTGTTTGTGGGAAAACATTACATAGGTTAGATAGTGGATAATTATCTATTACCAACTCAAAACTAGTCATTTTAATTCCAATCTCATTCACTCTATTCATGGAATCTCAATATTTTCTTCTATAAGAATTAGACAACTCAAAATTGAACTAGTAGTGAAACTTCCTAAAAAACACAACTACCTTGTTGAGTGATGTCTGTAATGTCATAAATTGCATCCTATGCAATTTCACATTACATACACCTTCCTCTTTAGATAATTTAAGATGATTATACTCTCTTTCAACCCAAAACCATATTCTACCATCTAGAATACCTAGTTCCTTGACTGTTACGTCTGATTTTCTCATGGATTAGTGTATGTCATGGAGATGTTCATGCATTGTGCTCATGTCCTATGAAAATCCATGACTAATTTGGTCATTTAGAAATTAAACCTGCCATATTTTGGTAGTATAGCAACTTTACCAACCTACACCATCATCAAGAATTGCTCGAGCAGGTTATTCAAACCAAAAAGACCCTCTTTCTTGAGAATTCAAAGGGGGATCCAATACGGGGATATTTTTAAGCAACATACAAAACTCTCCCTTCTTCTCTCAGTATTTAGCATTCTACAATACTTCTTGAGAATTCACAGTATTCCCCATCTCTCTTTATGCATGTCTATCAAAGAACTATTCTACAACTTTCAAAGTAAACTCCATTGTTGTAAACACGAGCTTATCTTGTGAAGAGGCTGATATCATCTTGGATATTCTCTCTGCTTCTTCATTGCAAAATCAAGCCACTTTGATTTTTTCCTTGGGAGTGGTAACTTTTCAAGATCTTTTTCATTGAGCATATTATATCTATTTTATTAGCATATTATTCTCTCTATCATTTTATTTATATTTCCATTATCTTTTCTAAGGTTGTTTTTGGAGGTGGGAACACCAATATGGGGGTTTTATTGAGGAAAACTCCTATACAACCACCCAACCTTTCTCTTTTTCTTATGTGTGTAGGTACATGTGGAAGAGCTACTTTGAGAAAGCTTCGATTCCATCGGATGTCTTTGATGATATTCTAAATCTTTATTTGCCATTTTCATTCAAGCATATTTAGCATTCTCATTTTTGTCATTCACTGTGAAGTTGTAATTGTTAAACATAGGTTGTTATTGATGCCAAAGTATTGTCAAAGGTTGTTGGCAGTTTTTATCAAAGGGCATCAAGGCTATCAAAGATGAAAGAGATTGTAGAAGTGCTATAATTTTCATTTGACTTAAAGTTTCAAAAGCATGTTGGTTATTAGTGTATAGACTATCTAGTTAATTATATCCTATATCAAGTGACATACATTAAGTTTCATTGAGACGTGACTGCCTTCATATAGTTGGTGTGTTTATTATACCATGTTGGGTATGCAATTAATATGAGTGTGGTGGTCTAGAATTCAACTCAAGGATATCTTTTAGGTAGAGATATTTCTAAATATGGTTGGCATTTCTTTAAAAAACACATGTTTACTATGTGGTTTGTAAGGAAAGTTTTTCTACACTTGTTTTATTAGTTTCTTGAGTTTCCAAAGGATATATTCAATGTGCAAGAAGTTTGAAGTGTTAGAAGGCTCTTTATTCCTGTTTGAAGTTCAAGGACTGTGTGATAATGGCTAGGAGTGTGTGGAATTCAAATCTTACATGTGGAGTGAGGATAGGACCTAGTTAAGGCTCTTGTGGTGGCACACTGCATCAAGTTTTTTTGGTGGCAAAAAAAAAAGTTTAGACCATTGTATTACACATTTCATGTAATTTGAATTTAGGTCCAGCTTATATCATCCTGGTTTTATGTGAATCCCTATCTTAAATGGAAGATTGTTAATGTAATGTCATGTATATATTTCAAATGTTCAGATGCATCAAGTTTGTGTATGTGAGTTGTGCAATGTATCAACTCTATTGGTTGTGATCAAGTAAGGTAATTTTGAGTACAGAACTATGAAGAAAAGAGGGAGCACTAGCATCGAAAGATCATTATCAATTTGGAAGAGTGTCAGTTGTAACTTTGGTACATATAAGAGTTATATTTCAAATCCACCATTATTTATGTATTATGGTAGGACTAGTGTTCTACTTATTGCATTGTTTCAGTAGGGATTGGTGTCTCTTTTTGGTGGTGATTTTTGTCTCTAGTATGTTGGTGCCTAAAGATTCAATAGGGGATTGGTGTCTCAAGTAGGTTGTCACCTACTTCATGTTGTAATCCACTTATTCTATTTTTGCATTGTGATGTTAGATTTGGGCAGTAGATCCAAGTACCTATTCTCACCATGGTTTTTCCCATCTTAGGTTTTCATGTATATCTGGTGTTATCTTTTGTTGTGTTTTCTTGTATGGTTAAGTTCTCTTCATGTTAAAAATATATATAATAGTAACAAATTTTAAGTTGCATGATCTGGTAAGTAGTGTTGAAGTTGAGAATTTTTAATTAATTAGATATAAGGATTCACCCCCCTCTCAGTAGATTGTGTGCCCTTCAATTGTTATCAGAGCAAAGCTCCTTTAAAAATCCTAAGAGCTTAAGGTAGATATCAGTTGCATTTTAGAATGTTAGGATGGAGTCCTATTTTATTCCTTTAGGAATAGACATCTGGATGTCAATTGCAGAAGGATATAAGCCTCCTAAAAATCTTCCTCTTAGGGATCAAGCCAAAAAGAGTTCTCTTGAACTTAATGCTAAGGAAAAGAATGCTCTTTTATGTGCATTGATTAATTCTAAATTTTTGAAAGTAATGTAGTGTAAAGCAGCAAAGGACATATGGTACAAATTGGAAACAATATATGAAGGTGATGACAAATTCAAAGAGGCAATGTTGCAGACTTATAGAGCTCATCTTGAAGGACTGAAGATGAAAGAAGATGAGAACATTGCTACTTTCATGCTCTAAGTTGATGAATTTTTTAATCATATCCAAGGTATTGGTGAAATTTTGGAATAGAATATTGTTGTGAAGAAGGTACTTAGATCTCTCCCCAAAAGGTTTCATCCTAAAATCTCTTCTATTGAAGAAGCTAAGGATTTAAATATTTTAAAATTGATTGAATTGCATGGAACTTTAACTGCATTTGAAATGAGATTTGAAAGTGAAGATTATATAAGGAAAGAGGCTACTTTCAGAGTGTCTAAGAAGTAGGTTGATGAAGATTCTAATTTTGGATCAAATTTGGAAGAAGCAAATTTTTCAAGAAGCTACAAAGAGGTTTTGGTAAGTACAAAGGAAAATTACCCTTCAATCGTTTCAATTATGGAGAATTAGGGATTTTATGGGTAAGTGTCCCCATAAGAATTCTAACAATGTTGAGCAAAGAAATGGAAAGAAATAATTTAAAAGAAAGTTCAAGGGTTAGAGGAAACATAAAAATTTCTACACCAATGAGAAATAATATTGTTGGACACCAAGAACACTGAGAGGGGGAGGTGAATCAGTGTTCAATAATAGTTGACTTTCAAATCAGATCTAAAACTTTCAACAACAATATTTGAACTTAAAACAGAATTCACAGCATATAAATAGAGGGAAACAAGAAATCACATTAATGAGAACCATAACACCAGAAATTTTTACATGGAAACCCTGTTAGGGGAAAAACCACGGTGGAGATTAATCCATAATGTTTACTCTATTAAAAGTATGATAAAAGAGGGGAATGCACTTGCATTCAAGCGCATTTCCTAGAGCTCACTGCTCAAGAGAGAAAGGCTCACTGCCTTATAAAGTATAATTAAAGTTACAACAAAATTTTGAACTAAGAATACAGCATCTACAAATGCCTGGATTTAGTTCCAATGAAGCTCATAATTAGATTCTGGATCTTTTGACCAGTTCACACTTCTACTCTGCTCTGCTCTGCTCTGCTTATCATACAAGACTTTTTCTACCCTTAAATAACTAATCTATCCTTTTTTTCTCTCTTCTTGATACACACACACTTCTATCTCTACCACACTACTTCACTTCAAAATGATTTTCCAATCTCCTTTATATACCCGCTAATCAGGAATTCATTGTATGTCGACTTCACAACAAAATATAATATTCTTGCTTATGTCGGCTCAAATTGTTAATTAGAGTTGATGTGTACCCACAAAAGTCAGCTAGACTATAGTAGGGACCCAAAACAAAGTTCCAAACATAAGAAATAGCTAAATACATACTGCACATACATCCGTGATATGCCATATAAAACATGTTGGCCAAAATGAGAGAATAAACCATGAACCATACTACGAAACCTCTTAACTCGAACTTCGACTAATGTGACACCACAAAAATCATCAATAGGATAGTATACATGCTAGGAATACTTCCTTGGAGATCCACACCACAAAATAGTGATCTGGTGAAGTGATCAGATCAGCTTATCAGCCTGATATTCTGCTCTTCATTCTTTCTACCAGTAGATTATAGAATCTTGCTTCCCTTGCCGGTAGGAGCAATACTAACACTACAAACCATACTGCTAACTCCAGTTGCCATCAATGACAACACAAGTAGCCAAAAATGATCTCTCAAAGCAATATTCCAACAATCTCCCCCTTTGGCATTGATGGCAACACTTATTGAAAAATTTACTAAGTGTCAAAACCAAAAACTCAACAAAACCAAGACTACTACTCCCCCTTTGATGTCAAGGAATTTTTCACTGCATTCTCTCCGCCTTTGACATTAATGACAAAGATTCTATTTCTTATGCTCTCCTTGTAATTTTTTACTATACTTCTCTTCTTATTCTTCCCCTTTGCAAAATAGAGAGTTGGATCAAAATTTGAGAAACTGCTACAAAAATCAGAAGATTATTTTATACTTAGCTTTAATTTTTGGAAGGAATTTCTTCCAAGAGTCCACCGCAATCCCAATAGCTATAATCAAGTTGTTATTCTCTGATATCTTATTGATAATCTAGACAAGGGATTCAGGAATGGTGATTATTTCTTCTAGCTTTTCTCTTTTCTCTAGCACTTCAATCATTTTCTCTAGTCTTCCTTCAGTCAGATCTTTTACTCTCCAAAAGGTGTCCATGAGAGTATTTCTAGCAAAGTGAACCTTTGCATGCTCAGCCTATAGATCATAAACATTTTTCTTAACATTTCCATCCTTTTCCAAAAACATACTATAATCATGTCCAATTTTCACAAGCTTTTTTTCAATTTCCTCCAACTTATCCTTGTACTTGCTGGCCACATGAGGCCACCTTAGACAATAATTGAAGACTTTATTGGCTGAATAAATGCACTGTCTTAGCAAATTCATTTTCTTCTTCAACTTAGCAAGAGATGGCCTAAACTGCATCTTCAAATGGGAAATTATTTCCTCCTCTTTCCTACCTAGAGGCACAGATTCCATAGCATCCTTAACACACTCAGTCAGTTCTTCTGGGAGAACATCCTGCAAACTCTCCAATTCAATATTGTTATCATAAAAGTATCTTCCTAAAGTGTTCTCAATGAGATCCTGCTCATAAGATGGTTCATTCAACCATATGTAAGATATCTTTTGCATCCCATCTTCATCTTGAATAATTTGCATTATCTTTGATTTGAACAGAGCACCTTCTTCATCACTATCTTCAGCTATTATTATTTCTAGTTCACCTAGTTTTCATTGATCTCTAGGAGTATATTCATCAAATTCTTCATCCACTACATCCACAACCAACTGTCATTTCCCTTTTCTTCAACTTTTGTTAACTTGGGTGTCGGAGGAATGACACCAGCCAAATCTCTTCCTCTCTTCTACTTTTTCTATGTATTTCTAGAGGATGATCCAACTTCAGTTATTTTTATCAGAAGAGGGGTAACACTTACACCAAAATTTTCTAACACCTTTCTAAAGAAATTTTCATAAACTCATTCCCCATTTTCAAAAGAGTTGTAATGCTTAAAGATTTGCTTGCAGAATGGTATATTTTCTTTCCACACCACATTGTCATTCAGAGGCAAGCAATTTAGAAAATACATCATAATGCATATTGCAAGGGTGCCAAACCTAAATGACTAGTCAATATCCTTTATTAATTGTACATTCTCCATCATTTGATCCTTCATCAGACTACATAGGTCAAAGTCTTCATTTTCTATTATCATTTTATGAGCGATATATACAGCACCTGCTGAGGTTGATCCTTCTCGGTTTCTGAAGAAGATCTTATATGAGATTCTATGTGAAACATACCTTTTCAATAGATCTTTAATCGATGCAATTATCAGTGCCCTCTAATCTCCCCTTATTCTAGGTAGGGCTTCCACCTCAAAATTTTGAATCGATTTCTTCTTCAGAATATTACCAACATTGCACAGACCTGTTAGATTCTTGATTACATCCTCAGAGATTCGATAGGGTTTATCTAGAGTAAGGATATCACCATCCAATCTATTCAAGATAAACTGAATCACTTCCACATTGATGAAATGAGGGAATTCATTCCAGATATCCAAATTCTTATGCTTTGATCCTTCAAGCTTCCTTAATTTGGGGGGAGACAATAGATTTCTTTCATCCCTAACTTTTTGAGTGTTATACTCATCCAAAGTTACTGTTCCTTTAGTTTGTTTCATTTTTCGTGTCCAACAGGGTTCTACCGATCGCCAAATAGATATGAAATTAATAAGCAACAGAAATACCTTAAGAATTCACTGTTAGATTAACCTTTCGCACCTTTGGAATTTTGCTGACAGGGCTCTCCAACTATTCTCTTTTAATGCACGATGATGAATTAGGGTTCCAAATTCCCTTTTATAGCTTTACATACTTAACTTCCTACCGCATTAAATGTGTTTCCCTAGAAGTTTTGGTTACTCTTCAAACTCAGATAGCAAGCAAAGAATCTGACTACGGATCTATACCATTTCATCCAACTCAACAGATAATTACTAATACTTTTAAAAATGAATAACACAATGGTTGATGGCATCTTGCAATTCGGTGCCAACTATATCACAGGGGGACAAGAGATTTTCATGAAAAACTCCCCCTAGGCCATTGGCCTAAAGTCAATTGTTGAAAGAGTTACTGGAGGGAGCTTCCAATACAGCCTTGTTTCCTTCATCAGATTCACTTTTCTTTACCCATGTTTTCTTCATCTGATCTCTTATCTCTTCCACATATGCTTTTTCTTTTCCTTTGTTGTCTTTCTGTGAATTTCTTCCTTGATAAACCAGACCTCTTTTGTTCTGGTTTTTGTTCCTGCAGAATCTTGCAATGTGCCCAAAATTGTTACAATTGTAGCATATCGTATTTTTCAGTATATACCATCCATTCCACTGATTAGCAACATGTCCAAATCTTCCACAGGTATAGCATTTAATGTTACTTGCACTAACAGACATACTTCTTCATTCTAATGCCTTATGACAAAACTTTTTCCATTTAAAACACTGACCAAAAAATGATGGAGCACTAGGATTTATCTTTCTTCTACACTGAGAAGCCATATGTCCAAATTTATTACAAGCAAATTAATATCTGTAGATAGGGAAAAATCAGCAGGTTTAATGTGTTGAAAACAACAAAATAAATAAACCCTATTAAGCACCATGAAGCACAAACTAGAATGAAAATGAAAATAAACAAAGGACATGCAAACCAATTTTCAAACTAGACTTGATTGACCTCCATGGCTCTTCTCCACCTACATAAGAATGCAAGATTTTGAAGGTTGATTGTTGGAGGAATGCTGATTGCTCAATTATGCAGCATAATGACGCGATAAAGGTGATAGATGGAGATGGATGGAAGATTTGAAGAATGATTTTGACAGCATAAGGATTCTGAAGAATTGTCCCTAAATGGCCTGTGAAAGGTTAGATTTATAGAGTTTCGATATAGACGAAGATAAGATTCGATAAGATCCAATAGGGATTTGATTTTTGACAAAAGAGGAAATACAACGAGATGAGATAAGATTTCAAAAAGATAGAAGGTTTTTGATTTTCTCTTTTCACGGAAATAAATCCTGAAAAAGATGAGAAGGATAATTGATGAATTGTCTAATTAAATAAATTAATTAGATACACATGAGTTCAGATTTTGGAAAGAAAGCGAAAAGATCTTTTTAAGATTTTATTAATTAAATAAATATTAGATTTATTTAATTAATGTTGAATTTATGATTTCATCAATTAAATAATATAAATTATTTAATTAATATTAGAAGAATGAATAGAAATGATTTAATTAATTAAATAATATAAATTATTTAATTAACTTTATAGGAATGGATGGAAATGATTTAATTAATTAAATAATATAAATTATTTAATTAACTTTAGAAGAATGGATGGATTATGATTTAATTAATTAAATAATATAAATTATTTAATTAACATTAGAGGAATGGATGGATTATGCATAGGAAGGGAATAAATGAAATTAGTCAAATAAATAATATTTATTTAACTAATTAGATGATGACATGGGTACCTAGGGCAAAAGATGCTACAAGGTGTCTAAATGATGCGATGTTGTGACACGGTATCGTAAGAGGACATTTTTAGGTGTCTACATTTTGCTCCTCTTTGAGATGATGTTCGAGATGATGAGATTTGTGTCGAGTAACATCATTTCAAAGAAGTTAAGGTATGGATAGAGGAAAATGGATAATGATAGAAAGATAGGATGATGGAATGATGATGCCCCCTCGAGAGGATAGGTGGGTTGAACAAACATGGGTAGGCTCTTGAAATGAAATGATAAAGGGAGGGACAAGACGAATGATGCAAGATAGAAAGTGGATGAAGGAGATGAAAGTATGTGCTATGTTGCAATGAAGGTGAGCAACCATGATGTTTGATATAGCACTAGACGTTATGCACCAAGATATAAAGACCAAGGTGATGATGTTTCTCGTGCCCCAGTGTAATACAATCTTGTCTAGACATATGAGGAAGTAAACTTAGAGAATTTAAGTCCGAATGCACAAAAGGTATTATGTGACCTTAGATGCAAAGGATAATGAAAAAAGCTATTCCAACATACACAAGATATGAATATTAGCTGGAAATGATATGGATGTGATACAAATGCAACATAAAATGATAACACACACAAGCAAGCATGCACAAATGATTCAAAAAAAAAAACAAGGTATTGCCCCTGTCAAGTTGTAAACCGTTGATTGATTGATTGATTGATGATGATGATAGTGTTGTCATTGCGGGGAATGATATATCCCTAGATCAACACAAGGATGACTGATAATTGACTGATTGATTTTGATTGATGATGATAGTGTTGTCATTGCAGGGAACAACATATCCCTAGATCAACACAAGGATGGTGATGATTGATTGATTGGGTTTACAACAAGATCAGGATCAAGACCAAAGAATGTGATTGGATAATTTGACAAGATGGATTGACTTGATTGGTATGGATTAAGGATTGACTTGCATTTGGATTATTGCTTGGATTAATTCGATTGAGTTGATTGGATGAAGTAATTTGGTTTGATTTTATTGCTTGGATTTGTGTTGGCTATTTGATTTTTTTTGTATTTTTGGGGATATTTTGATTTTTTTGTATTTTCAAAATATTTGATTTTTTGGATTTTTTGAAATATTTTGATTTTTTTTGGATTTTTTGAAATGTTTTGATTTTTGGATTTTTGGGGATTTTTTTTTTTTTTTTTTTTTTTTGGAAATGTTTGGGGTGTCCAAAAGAGGATGAAAATTTGGAAGTAGCCTTTGTGCTAGATACCAATGACAAGGGAAAACCAAGTCTAGGTGCAAGGAGATAGATGGGATTGATGGATGAAAGGGTGGGTGATGGGAAAAAGGCTCATGATATATGGATGGATGGAAAGGATAGGTCACAGTGAATGGAATGGATGTATGCATCATAAGAGAGAAAGGATGTGATTTCAAAAGACTATGTCACATAGGAATAACATGCCCCATTCTAGGTACAAGACTTAGGATTTTTCATGACAAAATGTATGACAATAGGATAATGATATGATTGGTTTAGATAGGATGAGGTATGTCAAGAGATACCCAAAACATGTTTCAACCTTTGCCCCTTCTATCTTCATCAAGATCAAAAGAAGAAGGGTGGATGAATGGACTCAATATGATAGGTATGTATGATGGCTAAGATGGTAGGTAGGACGGAAATGATATGACATGAATGATAGGTTGGATAGATAAGATATTGTGCCCCCAAGTGTAAGTGACATAGAAGATCAACCTACACATGATACATGTTTGCCAGGTTTTCATCATGGTACTTATCCAGGGTGCCTGTTTACCAGGTTTTCACCGTTGGACATAGGGTTTTTTCTTTACTTTTATACTTTTTATTTTATTTTTTTATTTTTTTTTGTTTATTTTTTTGACTTTTTGACTTTTTGGATAGGAGAAGGGGAATATGGATAGGAGGGACTCAAGTGTCTAGTTGCATGAAAGGTGATAGTCCCACTAGGGATGGATTTCATTGCATGGACCATGTCAAATTTCATTATGCTCATAGATGTTGGTAAGGGATGACATGAAAGGGAGATGGAGTAGGTAGATGATGGATTATTATGTGGATTATGTAGGAAAATAGTGTATTATGATGCGGATTATGTAGGGAAGATGATAGGGATTATATGGGACTTATGGAAAAGATGAATGGGGAAGCTTAGCCAAAAGCATGGACCATAGGAAGGTGGTGGGGGGATATGTAGGATAATGAGTGAAGGGTGAGGGGATGGAGGTATGTGGAATTGGTGTGAAATGGAAGGGAGCCATGACCAATGGTTGCACACACTATGATAAATGTTGAAGCTTTTGATGTGGATGGGGTGTATAAAGCAATGGAGATGCTTGCTTAGGAGGTGGTGGATGTAGAGCTTTTGGTACCCACATAGACTTAGTATTTTTATGATTTTTATTTTTCTTGTGGGTTTTAGGAATTTGAGATTTTTGAATGGAATGTGCATTTTGGATGGAAGGGGATGGTTGGTATTTTTCTGATGTTGATGCCTCGTTTGACTTGATTTCTTTTTTCTTAGGTACCCAAACCATTTTGTTTTTAGACTTTTCTTTTGGAGGTATGGGCTTATATAGTTTTTTAGATGTACTTGGCTTTGAATTTTTGCAATTGTATGCTAAGGCATTAGGACCTTTAGAATTTTTTACTTTATGTGTAGAGGCATCCAAATTTTTATTTTGGAATCCCTTGGGTTTGGTGGAATGAGCAGAAGCTTTATGTTTAGACAATGTGTGCATTGATTGGTCATGATTAAGATGTTTAGAGGATTTACGGGTAGATGGATAAGAGGATTGGATGGTAGGGATATTAGGTGTTGGGAGTAATGGTGGTAAAGTGGATGGAGGGATATTAGGAGTTGGAAGTAATGGTGGAAAATTTGATGCTGGAAGGCATATGGTCACATGCTTTTGACATTTTTAGGATGATGGAGTTGGAATGGAAACATATGTCTTTGGTGTATGATAGGGATTATGATGGAAGGAGGTGGATGTAGGATGCATGGAGGAAGTACCAACATCTTGAGATTGGTGTCTTTGGTGTGTGTATCCAAGGCCATATGATCATGGAGGAGGGACTTTGACATGTATAGGCTCCAAAATATCTTGTTCATGAAGGCATAAACCTTTACCTTTGTATTTTATGTTTTGGAGTATGTGATCAACAATGGGACTAGGTGTAGGTGGAACACTAGACATGAGTTCCTTATTAGATGGAGAAGATGAAGCAAGGGAAGATAATAGTTGTTGTTGTTCTAAGGAGTAACATTCATGAATGAGGGTGGAAAGACCAATAGGATATGATGGAGGACTTGCAATGGGGTCGATAGTGGGTGATGGAGGATCATTAGGATATTTATTAGCATTGTGTTCACTTAGATCCAAGGAATTTGTTTGATCTTCTATGTGTGCTTTGGAGACACTTGTCTCATCATGGGAAGTGGATGTTTGTGTATCATGGATGGGTGAGGTGGCAAGCTCTTGACCATGGAATGCATAAAGTTGGCTAAGGGGATCATCATGGTCTTCTTGATCATAAAAGGGGTCTTGATCAAAGATGAAATATTGATCATGAATAACATTAGGTGTGTTATGAACAAAATCATTAGGAGGATGTTGATCTTTATGTGGATGAGGGGGTAATGTTTCCTCATGTTCAGGATTGTGCTTTTGACATAGCTCATGACTTATTTGAATGGAGGTGGAAGGGGATTTCTCATGGAGAGACTTGTCATGTTCTTGATGGTCAACAAAATAGAAGCATGATAGATGGTGATTTGGACTTATGAGGCGAGACTCTAGAATTGGCTCAAGGGGTTGTAAATGACATGGTTGGCTTGAAGGACTTGGTATGATGTTTGTGGACTCTTTTGTATGTTCAATTATATGTGTTGAATGATATGGCGACAATTGATTCCTTGCTTGTAGCCCTTGGAGGTGTAGGGGTGGAAGGTGTTGGCTTAGGATTTTGATTTTGATTGGATGATGGTATGATAAAGTTATAGGGTACATGTGCTAGATTGGTATTCCCCTTTTCAATTGTTGCATTAGAACATGATGAAGTTTGACTATGTTGTAAGGTAGAACTTAAAGTCACATGTGTTTGTCATGATGTGGCTTGATAGGTTGATGTGGCATTGACATACGAAGAAGTGGATGGATTAGATTGGTATGAGGTGGAAGCAGATGACACATTAGGTTGAGGTGGCATTGGTTGATAATAAATGGATAGGGAATGATGTTGTGGTTGTTGGATTTGACAAATGGCAATGAATTGATTGGCTTGAGCTAGGAGGTGTTGGATTTGAGGTGATTTAATTTGTTGAAAATCTTGGAAGAGGGTTTCAAGGCTTTGTATGGTTTGGTGGTCTAGGGGTTGGGATATTTGGTGAAGTGTTTGAAGGAGGTTTTGAAGTTGGGATGCTAGGACTTTGTTTTCGAATGTGGGCATGGTGTCACACATGTGTGTAAGCTCTTGCATATCAATTTGTTCCTCAAAGTATGCAACATAGTTCATGTCATCATTAGAGGCAGTAGGAGAAGCCCCTCGAAGTATGATTTTAGGTTTTGGTTTTCTTTCATTATTTGCATTAGGGAGAGGGCCTCCTTGAATTATGATCTTGGGCTTAGGTTTTCCCTCATGATTTGGCCTAGAGGGATAGACTCCTTGGATTATGACCTTGGGCTTATGATTAGGATTGGGCTTGTTTATGATTAGGACCATTTTGACAAGTGGTGACTAGGACTAGGTTGGTGATGGTGATGATGTGGAATGATTAGATTGAATGACTTGAATGAAGTTTTGGGAAGGTTATGGATGGTTAGTGTAACGTCTAGAAAATTCACAAGACAAGATTAAGAGCAAGCATGCAATGCAATCTAAGTGCAATCTAAGTTAAGCAACAAAGAACAAAGGAAAGTAAAAAATGTAATAAAACTAAACAATCTCACC
>VDFB02101684.1:0-31722 GCA_007258455.2 Sequoia sempervirens
GGTGGTGAATTCTTTGGCCAAATTATTGTAAGTAGCCACTATTTACAATGTTAGTTCACTATGATCCAAGTTTACATACTAGGCAAGGATTATCATACATGTAGGTTGTATCCACAATTTGGTAGCTCTAGCTATGTAGGACACAACACCATGCTTAGAGAAGGCTAAGATTATGAGGTTACCAAACCAATCTCTTCATCAAATGGAAGGGACATCTTACAAAGTTTGGTAGATTTGCGGAGGACCGCAATAAGTCCATGGTTGGTGGAAAAGCGCTTGAGTGATGCTTCTCCTCATGCAGTAGGTGACCAAGATTTGCATAAGGATATTCTAGATGATTTGTATTTCTATTTCAAGTAAGATCGTTGAAGCTATGTATGTAATCATGTATCCATCTCTATGGAAGTTGTAAAAGTGAAATATTATCTTGAAATTATGTAATGTGAAATCATTATGTGTATTAATGAAATGATTCTTTGATTATGCAATGGAAAAGCTTTAAATGCTTCATTTCAAATGTTCATTAGTCATTCAATTGAAAATAAAAGTTTTATTGCTCGTAATGTTAGTGTAGTGTAGAAAATATTACTCCTTTTTAAGAGAAAGTACAATTTCACACTTAATTTAGACCCATTTTTAGTGACCTCTCATTTATGCATTTTTAAACCTCATTAATGGGCCCCTAATACCCTTTATTATGCATCTCAAGGCCTATTTTATTTATTTCCTGACACTATAACTTGCATTGAATAAATGTTATTAATCAATTTAATGCCCCGAAATAAATTAGGTCCTAAACTTTTAGGTCAAGACCTATTCACCCATGGGTGAATGGGTCCCATTTAAGTTTAAAAATTAAAATTTAAACATGTTTTTGGAAGCATTTCAAGGTCCTAAATTCAAATTCTAAGTTTTGGCTTTTGGGATCTAATAAACAGGAAATTAGAAAGGAAGCCTATAAAGCTATCTTTTAATCATTTTTCACTAGAAAAGCAAGAGATTCACATGAGATCACAAGAATTTGCATTCAAGAACAAATAGAAATCAATCAATAATTCAAAGTTGAAGTCTTGGAGTAGCATTTTTTCTAGTCTTCAAGCTCATTTTGTCAACAAGATCAAGCATTGTCAAAGATTGATGATAAATGCCTATGGAGGATCATGATGGATTCTAGGTTTTGGGAGATGCACCAAGTTATTCAACCAAGCCTAATGACTTGTTTCGTAGGTGGTTCCATCATCTATTATCATTCTACTTTCTGCCTAAAGGAAGGTATATTTAGATTTGTGATCTATTAGGGTAATTTGATATCTCCCAAAATAGTTCTTTGTCACTATTCATTATTTCATTTAGGGATCCTATTCCAACACATTCCAATAGGGTTTCTTTGCATATAAGTTCTTATAATCTTAGAAACACTTAAGATTAGGTCTTACACACACTTTCATGTTTCAAATATGTTCTTTTCATCAAGGATTAATTACCAAACTAGGGTTTGACTGAGGAAAACCCCCATCCACAAGCAAACAATTTTTTTTTTTTTGCAAATTTGTCATAGATTCAAATCCAGGAGTGAAGCTTCTGAGGTACAAAAAAGAAGTATAGGTTTCAAACTCAAATCTTAGACTCAAAAATTTCCAGAATAAGAGACCTGGACCCATTCGCCCATGGGTGAATGAGTCCCTAACAGGCTTGCAGAAACTACTTTTTATGATAGGTGCACAATGTTATTCCCTCTCAAATTTTCCAAAAACTTTGTTGTTTCTCTTAGTTTTATGCTTAATCATCAAGATCCAAGTGGTAGATTGCATTTTGGAGTTGACTTGTTATTTTTATTTTTTCTCCCCAAAGTGTTGTTTGACCTTGACCCTTGTCCTTCGAGCATAAGGAAATCTGAAGATTCTCACATTGGGTCAATTCACCTAAGGGTTGATAATCAATTCATTGTGGGGATCTCATTTCCTAATGAATGTAGGAAGATAGGGTCTATTTCCACTGTTTGGACTTACCTTTCCATTTTGGGAAAGCCCTTATTTTCTTTCATTTCAATTAGTAGCATAACCTGTTCACATGTGGGTAAAACATAGTAAAATTACTAGGTAGAACTATGGGCATGTTACACGTGGTATCAAAGCTACCAGGTTCAACTCTGGAACCTATGTCCTTGCTATGTTCCAATCCAACAAATTATATGATTCTAATGTTTGGAAATTATTGTGCCAGGATGGTGCGTCCCAAGATGACTGCAAGGAAGTCAGTAATGAGCACTACCTATAGGCCAAGAAGGAAAGGGAAGCAATTATGACAACACCATTCAGTTGAGTGACACTAAGACTTTCAGTCATTCCCTTTCATGAATCATTTAAGAGAGGAGAAGGATGTGTGAGGCTATCAACTTTATACCTCTTGTCTCCTCGGCCAATTCATACTCTTTATCACTTTCCAAAGATATTCCCTTTGAATGTAGTGTTAGTCCAGTCAGGATATTTAGGGATCCTCATGTTCTTCCTTTAGCGAAAGTTATTATAATAGCCTCAAGTGGCAAATTAGAGGTATATGTACCCCAAAACTATGTATTTGAGGATAGGTTAGAGGGTTATTTTCCTTTCGATGATGCATATGAACAAAAATTTGAGGGGTATACCCCACATAGTTATGTATCATAGAGTGAATCTAAGCGATACTATCCCTTAGACTATCTAAATAGTCATTCCATGTAAAAATCAAGGATGTTGAAATCCTTTATAATTTTAATGAAAACATGTTTTGACAAAAACTTGTGTATGAGTTCTTTTATAGAATTTCTTATGTGAATGTTTACTCTTTTGAATTTTTTTTAACATTAAGTAAACTTTCTTAGATCTAATTAAAATGAAACCTCTAGGTATAAATGTTCTTGGGAAAAATGGTTAGAACAAGAACTAACTTTGGGGGAAGTCAAGAAGTAGGTCAAGGTGTTGAGAATGTTGAAGCTAAGTTGAATTGCATTTTGGCTATCATGGATGAAACAAGAGAAAGAATAGGAAACCTCAAGTAGGAGGTAAGGGGAAAGGAAAGGGAGGAATAAGTTCTAAATAATGAAGAAGGGGAAAATTCCCATGATTGTACTCAATCTAGTAAGCATGAGGATGATGAGTCACAATCTAGGTGGGAGGAAACCAAAAGAAAGTGATTGGAAAGTGAGCTATCTTGTGACATGAAAAAGATCAGACCTCCAAAATTTGAAGGTAGTACTACTGGGGATGTGGTTGAGGCATGGATTTTGGAGATGGAGAAGTATTTCAAAATTAGGAACTACTCCAAGGACACTAAAGTCGTTTGAGGAGCATTTTAGTTGGTTGGTGAAGCATTAAACTAGTGGATGAATAAGAAGATGGAGCTTGGGCTCAGTTCCATAAGACTTACATGGAGTGAATTTGTGGAGATTTTTCAGAAATGGTGGTTACCACAACTCTTCTATGACCAAAATCTCACTAATTTCTAGAACCTGAGGCAAGGTGATTCCTCAATTAACAAATATTGGGAAAATTTCACTCATCTCCTGAGGTATGTACCCATGTACCAAAAGGATGATTGGTTTCACATAAGGAATTTTATCATGGGTCTTAGTGCCCAAATAGGTGGTGAGCTAGATGTATACGGTCCTGCTACCATGACTTGGTGTATGAAAAGTTCATTAAGCAAGAACAAAGGCTTAAGTCTATATCAAACTACCAAGAAAAGAAATGGAAGAATTTCAATTGGTCGCAGGCCAATCAAGCTTCAAAGAAGCCTAGTGAAGGGAAAAAATTTCAAAATCAAGGGGACAAGGGACCCAAAAATAATTGGAATGAACCAAGAAGGGATTGTAGGGGAAGTAACAACAACTACAACAATAACTTCAATAACAATGCTGATGAAAATGAAAGAAATTTTGGAAGGCCTACAAAAAAGAGGGGACCAGTGAGAGGATGTTTTACATGTGGTGGAGATCAATTTTCAAACTAGTGTCCCAACAAGCCACCAATGCTACACCTAGAGTAATATTACCTATTTACTATTACCTTGTTAGTTAAATTGCTTGAATAAATGAATTTGTTTTATGAATATTTACATGACCGTGTTTTATGAATCTTTATATGAATGTATTTTATGAATCTTGAATGGAAATATGATGAATGATTGATTGATGCAATTTGATATTTTATATTGATTCTAACTATGAAATGTGTGATGTATATGATTATGTTGTGAACAACTATCTATTGTTATGATGTGCTAAGCTAGATGCAGGAACAAATTCAATCCTCCAAAAGAGAGGAGAAGTATCACTTGGGAGAAGAACTTGGTCTAGTAACCCTATTGATCCTATATGAGCTTCACACACACTCACAACCTAGTTGGTATAAGTCGAGTCAAGTAGTCGGGAAAGGGTAAGTGTTCTTCAGTTAGGTCTGTGAATGTCTTGTGTTAAGTTTTGATCTTGACCTATGAATATTTTGATTTGAATGTATGTGATTGAGTCTTTATTTTGAGTGAAAATTCTTCTATGTGGGTTTACATGAATATGTGATTTGATGGAGTATATACATAGAATGTTATATATATATATATATACATATATGTGTTTGCGACAACTCATACATATGGGTATATGTGTGCATGGGTATACGTTGTACCTATGCATGGTCATGAAAAAATAACCCATGTATATGAGAATGTTGATTGGACAACTAAGACACACACACATATATATATACACTTTATGTATATACACCAATCGATGAATACATGATTATATGTGATTTACTATGATTATTGAAATATATATATATATATATATATATAATTACGTTACTGTAAATATATATATACATACATATTAATATATATATATATATGATTATTTTGATAAATATCTATATATCTATTTGAATGGCATTATACATGTATTTTATTATCTTATATAATATTATATATATATATATTTGAGAAGTTATATATATATAATATGTATATATATATATTATATATATATATATTAGTTTATATATTATAGATCGATTATCATAATGTGAATCAATTGATATGAATCAATTAATATAAATCAATGGAGATATATTGATTGTTATATTATTAATGCTTTGCATTAACTAAGGCACATAATAAAGTGCACCCTTTATGCATATTGTTGAGTTATATTGTTGTGTACCATATTTACCACCTTGAATAAGTCAAAGATTGTGTAAAGAAACATGCAAGCAAAGCAAGAGGAAAACCATACATTGACCTTGTCTTCCTTTATATTTGGGTGTTAAACATAATGTGGCACCAAGTTCTTATGGTCTATAGAATTTTGTTTCAAATCCAAACTCATATGGTAGCAGCTAAAAGAGGCAACTTTGATGAACACCCAGAATACTAAGAGGGGGGGAGTATTAGTATTCCATCAAACCATTTACATAATATCCATCCAAGTAATAGCATAATTCTAAAGTTTTAATAGTTAATGAAAGCGTGGAATCAACACAAGATGACAATACACATGAACAGGTTTTTTTCGTGGAAGACCCAAAATGGGAAAAACCACGGTGAGGATTAACTCACAATATAATATATTGGATATAGAATATTACAATGGCTCACTTCCATAACACACTATCCTTGAAGGGTCACTACCTAAAATAATTTACAAAATAGAGTATGGCTCACTGCTAAGAGGTGAACTAAGATAGAATGCACCTTCCTTGTGTTGGAGTTCAATTCCAGTGAAGCACAATATATAAAACACTTCTTTGTAAGTGTACTCAACAATTTTGTATGTTCACATATACAATTTCACACATTCACATTCTCTGACACTCATCATTTCTTTATCAAACATCTTTCTTGCCTTGCTCGCCTACTTTCCTTCACAAAATTGTCTCACATATATATAACATATATTCACTTTTACTAATTAGGTCAGACTAATTAGAAAAACCCCATTTCAAATCAAAACCAAGTCTGTCGACATTATCCTCAAAATAATATTCATCTTTGCACCCAACACAAGTATCTAACATAAGGTACTAGTTGGCATGGACCTAAGATATGTCCATATAGAATTCACAACACATATTTAATCTTCTTAACACCAATTCATAATTAGGTTGGCCAGAGTTAAACCTAAAACATCAAAACTCCAAATGAATATGCAATTCATCAAATGTGTAACACATCGAATTCTCATTTGGATGACATCAAATAACTTATCTTCAACTCCACAAGACAAAATAATTAATTATGAGAAAAATATGGAATCTCCCACATCAATGCACTGTATAGAAACTCATTGTAGTCTTTAGAACATAACACTTTCATTCATATCTTCTATATGCATTCACATATCATCACAAAACTTTGAGAGAAGATGAATCTTGTAGTCACAAATCTATGTACAAAGTCCTGTAGTGATATCTTTCTTTGAAGTAGAATCCAAACCAAAATTTGACGTACTGAATCAACATAACACTATTTTCCAAACTATTGGTAATTGTATCTTTCCAACGGTGTATCCAAGTTAGCTAAAATCTTGTTAGTGGATGCAAATGATGTCAAGATAGAACATAATATCAGCTTCTGAATGAATCTTACAAAATAAGATAATCCACACCAAAATATCGGATCAACAGACTTCCATTACCAGAGCAACTACAAGCAATATACATCAATGACAATCTTCCAAATTCCATTGTTGACATCAATGAAAACCTTCCAATTTCCAACAAACTTAGTCTTTAGACTAGCTAGCCAAAGCAATTTGATGCATTTAGGAAACTTTAGCTTACATTTCTGAGTGTTATTCTTGTTGTCCATTAAAAAGAGTGACTCATTCTTTGAGGTGTAATTTGGCTATGCATGTGTTTGTTGATCAATGTTTTTAGCTACCACCAATATTTTATTTGGTTGAGTCGATAGGAAGGTGGAAATCTCATGATCTTGTTTGTAGCCTTAGATTGCTCACAATTTAGTGTAAATAGAGGTGCACATTCTACTCGTTGCTACACTTATCATTTTGATTATCTTGATGTTATTTTGCTATGATTTTTGAGTTAGTGAGTTGAGAGTTATTTTACTATTTCATATTTGTGATTATTGTGAGAGCTAGTGTGAAGTTAGAAGAGGGAAGTCAAGTGGTTCTTAAAGGAGGTATCAAGCAAGCTTGACGATTAGAACTAAGAGTTAAATCAATTGGAGCATTATACATGCATGCTAATTTCTATACCTATATTGTTTATGTTGGAAAGGTTAATTAGTTTTATTACTATGTTGGAAAAGAATGCTTTTGAATATGTTGAGATGTTTATTTATGATTGTGTGCCTCTTGGTTGTGCATTATGTTGTAGAACCTATCTTACTAGTTATATTTGTAAGTGCCCTATAGATGGAAATTTTTATGAATGCAACATATTTATACTATATGTAGTTATCATCACTATATGTAGGATGTCTAAACTAGATGTATGTAGCAAAGAGTAAGAAGTTTCTAGAATTACTTTGGTAGTAAAGTCACTTTTTTTATGAGATGTTAAGTGGTTATTCCTAGGATTTTTCTAATCCATTGGAAAGGGGGTAACCTAGGTATAGAGTATGAATGGTCATTAAACTAAATCATCTAGGAATGTGTGTGAATATGTGACGTCCACTCTAAGTTCTGGGTGATTAATACTTTAGCAATAGTAGTGCAAGTTGCCATTGTTTACATGGTCGGTTTCATTATGATATGGGATTATGTACTAGGAAAGAGATATTCATACATGTAAGTTGTAACCACTGTATGTCAGTACTAGATATGTATAGGGCACAACAAAAAGCTCAGAAAAGGACTATTGTTTATGAGGTTACCAAACAAATCTCTTCATCAAAGGGTAGGGCCATCTTACTAGTAGGTAGATGTGCGGGGGACTGCAGTAAGTCTATGGTTGGTGAAAAAGTGGTTGAGTGATGCTACTCCTCATCAGTTGACAACCAAGATTTGAGGGGGACTTCCTGGACCATTTTTACTTTATATATTTTGTAAGCTTGTTTAAGCTATGTTTGTAACTTGTATCCATCTCTATGAGAATTTTAAATATGAAATGTCATATGGAAATTATGTATCATCATTATTTGATTTAATGAAAGGAATTATTTTGTATGCAATGGGAAATTTTGAAATATGTTTCAAATGTGCATTTAATATTCAAAGGAAAACAAAAAATTTATTGCTCTTAAAGGTTAGATGCATAAACTATTCACTTATGGGTAAAACATAGAAAATTGTATTGTGTAGAACAATAGGCATGTTATAGTCAAGGTCACAACCACATGGGAACCCTCTTCCACCTCAACAAGTTGCATTCCAACAAAGGATTCATGTTGTAGTGGACAATCAGCAAGTGGAGTACCAAATTACTCTAGTAGAAGTTCTAGGTACTTTGTATGGTATTCCAATTTCAATTTTAATAGATACTGGTGCCACAAAAAATTTAATTTCTCCTAGAATAACTAGTCAACTGTTTAGAAAGGTTGGATTTATGGAAAAGTCTTGGGTTGTTAAATATGCAAACTAGATAAGATCTTAAGTGAATCAATGTCTATTCAAAGCAAGGGTTGAACTTATGAGTTTCTCTATGGAAGTGAATTTGTATGTAGCTCCCTTAGGTTCATATGATGTCATATTAGGGATGAATTGGCTATGGAAACATAGGTCCAAAGTATATGTCATGCAAAAATTGTAGAATGCTTAGATGATCTTGGTAACTAGGTGTCATTGCAAGGAACACCTAGAGAAGTTAAGCTATAGCAGATATCCACCGTACAGATGCATAGAGAAAAGAAGAAAGGTTCTCAACTCTTTGTAGTAGAAATGGATAAACTTGAATTATGCAAAGAGTTAATTTCTCAAGATTATGTAGTATATTATGGACCTCAAGACTATCAAGATGTCAAAGAAGGTGAGGTGTTGGAATTTGGAAAAAATAGATATGGAGAAATATCCTATCTTATAGAAATTTGTGGATGTATTTCTACATGAATTATCTGGATTGCCTCCCAAGAGAGTATTTGATTTCTCCATCAACACAGTTCCAGGGTCGAAACCTATATCAAAAGTACCCTATAGGATGACCACACTGAATTAATGGATTTAAAAGCACAATTAGAGGAATTGTTGTCCAAAGGATTGATAAGAGCTAGTGTTTCACCCTGGGGAGCACCAGTGATCTTTGTGAAGAAGAAAGATGGTACACTACGCTTGTGAATTGATTATTGTTTGCTTAATAAGGCAACAATAAAGAATAAGTATCTATTGCCACATATCGATGATCTCTTTGATCATATGTTAGGAGCATCATTTTTTTTTAAGATTGATGTACATTCAGGCTCTCACCAACTGAGGATCAAGGATGAAGAAATTTTAAAAAAAACTTTCAAGACTAGGTATGGTCATAATGAGTTCACAATCCTACCTTTTGGACTCTCGAATGCACCTGCAACATTCATGAACCTAATGAATAATGTATTTAGGGACTGCTAAGAAAGGTTTGTGTTGGTCTTCTTGAATGATATTTTAATCTACTCAAAGAATGAAGAGGAACATCTCGAGCATCCTGAGATTATTCTCCAATGATTAAGAGAACTTAAGTTGTATGGAAAACTCTCGAAGTTTACCTTCTTCTAGAAGGAAGTATAATATTTGGGTCATGTGATTTTGGCTGTTGGAATTGTAGCTGATCTTGTGAATATAAAAGCAGTGCTTGAGTGTGTTGGTGTTTTTTCTAGTTGAACCTTGAGAATCTTGTAAAGGATAGCCAATCCTTATGCTTGATAATTTCAAGATTAGTCTCCAATGAATGGGAGATGGATCCTACACTTTTCTCCCCTTCACTTTAGGCTCTACAAAACCTAGGAGGGTAATCCCACACAATGTACCTATGAATTTATGTAGCCAAATGACCTTGTATATTTCAAATAGCAAATGAATTCTCATATAAGTGATCAATAAACAAAATATCTCAAGAGGATGGCTAATCCTTCACAACACTCAACATTTAGAGCATGAGAATACGAAAGTACATTACACTTCTAGAAACCAAACATAGAACAAAAGCATTTAAAAGTTGTTTGAATTTAAAGATTGTTTTTGAGGATGGGGAAAGACAACTGTGCATGACCATTGTCTGACTTGGGCTATAGAATCACATATCATACACATCATATCACAATACTATGACATAATATTGATGACCTACAAATTTCTTCCACATTATGACATAAAGGTCTACGTAAGACTATCATGAAATCATACTTAGTAATCCATCTAAAAATATAATACCTCCATTACCTATCTGCAAGCAATACACCACTCCTTGAATGGAAAGTAAATAAACATATAACTCAAACAACAAATGTGTCTGAAAAAGCCTCAATAACCTTGTTATTTCAATTCAAAAAGATATTACATTCCAAACATGGAGATAATTACATGACAACATATGTTCATGTCTTTGAAATCAAGTTACATGAGTATCACAATACATGGACTTGCATATGGACCTTTACCCTTAGCATTTAACAATCACAATACATAGCCTCTTTCATGGCCTAAACCTAAAGCTAAGAGACCTCCCATAAATCAAAACCCCTTACAATGAAACCAACTTCTCATCTTAAGAGAAATGAGAAGAAATCAAAAAAGCCCTAAAGTTAATCCATTGTTGACACATGGCACATTTGAGCTCCACTGATCAAAAACAAAATGTCATTTTGAGAATGCCTCTTAACTTCATTTTCCCTCTCTTCAACTTGTCTTCACTTGAAAATCCCATGCACAAAATTATCCTACATGTAAAAACCATTTTCCAACTACATTTTCACTTAATAGTGAAAATATTTCACTTTGGGTCAAAACCCATTTATTCATCTATCAAAAATACTTTTAAAAGTTACAATTTAACCTTTAGATATTTCATTTTACATTGCACTTGGTTTGACATTTCACCTGTAGGGTAAAAATAAGACCTAATAGCCCTAACAATGGAAACTCAAAATAGAAAATTGTGAAATGCATTTACAGGTCATTTTTTGGCTCATAGGCAACCAAAAATGTATGAAATATTGTTAAAATTCTTTCCTAGGCAATAGAAAAGGTTTGAGGCACCTTTCTGGAGCATGAAAAATCACTTTGCAGCTTGCAGATGCATTTAAAAATCAGCCCAAAGACAAAAAAACATGATTTCAAAGTTTTCCGTGAAGTGCATTGGCCAATAGGAAAGAAGAATTAAACTTCTTTCAATAAACATTTGACAATGTTTTATTTGCCCCAAATGTTGCTCACGTGCCTCCATAAAAAATCCATCACAAGGAGGAAGACCATCGCTGTTTTGCTCCACTAATTTGATTTCATTCCTCTATCCCAAAATGGAGATGAGTGATGCAATTGTCGTTAAGAACATCCAATGAGAAGCAAGAAATAATTTTTCTCTACAATGAATATTTGATAATATTTTTTTACTCAAACTTGCTACTCACATGTCAATTAAAATCCATCGCTAGAAGAAGGCCATCACTGCTCTTTTTTTAATTTTCTCACTTCAATATGTGATGGGCAATGAGTGCTGTCATGAAAATGAAATATTGGAACCTTCGGTGACTTCAAATGATTCCAAATGCAAATGCATTGTTGTATTTAAAGGTATCACTAGTTTGAAGAGAAAAAAAGTTTTATAAATACGATATGCAATGAGACAAAATTCCATTGCGTGAGATAACACTATCACATTTTATTCCTCGATAGTCTCTAGCAAATGGTGATGGGCTAAATAAATGATTGTACAATGTTTCTCATCCCAATGAAACTTTAACTATATCTCCTACCCAATAAAAGACCATCACATCATATCAAAGCATCACTGATTTGCATTTGCTTCTCAATCCAAAACTACGATGTACGATGGAGTTGTCATGCAGCCCCTCAATCGTGCAGCTATGAGCTACCGTGCCTCGACCAATCAAAAGCAAGAATTAAACTTTCTTTCCATCATAAACATTTGAAAAATGTGTTTTATATTTTCCCTAAATTCATTTTTACCCTTTGCACGATATTTAAAATATTTTAAGCATTAGAAAAATTGCAAATTCTAATTTCACCTGTAGTCCAAATAGAGATTTCATTGCACACAAATGGAGACCCCTGGAGACGAGATTTTTTTGCGTGCAACCATAATAAATTATTTAAAACATGGGTTTTAAATCAAATTTCACCCAACCATCAAAATTCAGGTACCTCCTTTGTAAACTAGCCCACTAGACATGTTTGCCGCACCCAAAATACATTAAAATAATGTATCAAATTGCCTCTATTTTTTTGAAATCCAAACTGGAGATGTTTTAGACCAAAACAAGAAATGGGTTTCCTTTATAATTTTGAAATTTTCAACTTTTTGGAACACCAAATTTGGCTCGGTTCCAATCAAAAACGCATTAGTTAACCCATCAAAACTTATCTAGGAAGTGTGAAAATAAACAAGCACACTACCATATGTACCAAAAAAAATTCTACCAAATGGATTTACAAGGTGACCTTCGAGTTGAAAAATATTAATCGGCAAAGAGGGCCTCCAGGGCAGATTTAGCAGGATGTAAGCCTAGCTTTTGTCATCAAACTGAAAGGGCATATGCATTTCAAATTTGAAAAATTTGAAGGTGCCATAAGAGTGGTCAGTGCCTAAGAATGTGCTAGAAGATAGAATTTTTATGGGTTTGGCTGGATATTACTGCAAGTTCGTTGCAAACTTTTCAAGAATAAATTTTCCCATCACTTCATTGCAAAGGAAGGGAAAGAAGTTTGAGTAGTCTAAGAAATGTAAAGCTGCATTTGACCAACTCAAGTAGAAGTTGACCACTGCACCGATACTAAAGGTACCAAATCTAGATGGTAACTTTATAGTTATTACTGATGCTTCAGGAGAATGTTTGGGTGGAGTATTAATGTAGGAAGGGTGAGTCATAGCCTATGAGCCAAGGAAGTTGAAACCTTATGAAGAAAATTCTGCTTCGCATGATTTGGAGTTAGCAATTGTTATCCATGCATTACAGATGTGGAGACATTATCTGTTGGGGAAACCATTTGAACTAAAGAATGATCATCATGGTCTAAAGTATTTGTTTACTCAACCTAATCCAAATGCATAACAATAGAGTGTTGACATATTGTTATCATTGATATCAAAAGGGGACATCTAGGTGATAGTTTGTAAGGGAGAATGTTGGCATGATATTAAAAGGGGTCATGAAGGTCTAGAAGAGTTGATGAAGTATGATGGAGAGAAGGGAATGTTTTGTAAATTGTTACAATGATTGCTCAAAAGTTGCAAAGTTGTTATGTAATGTTGTAGAGGTCACTTTCAAATGTCAAAAGAGAAAAAAAATTGCATATTTGATGTGGGTTTCTCAAGAGCTTCTCAAAGGTGTGATTTTCAGATTCAGATGATAAAGGTTGAACTCATAATTATTTTATGTTTTCTCTTAGATAGAATTAGGGTTTGGTTGATAAACCCTAGGTCTTACAATCATGGTGATGAATAGAGCTTATAATTTGGTGTTGACCAGTTGTATAGGCAGTTGCAAGTTGCTTAAGTTATCACTTAAGCCATTGGATTCATTAGTGCAACTATTTAATGACTTTAATGTTTCCTAAGTTAGGCGTTAAAATATTTTCACTAGCTTGATCAATAGAAACAATCAATCTTGTAAGATTGAACAACCTCCCCGCCATCTCGTGGTGTGTGTGGTGGGTCTCCATCTTTCCCTATAGGATTGCAAGAAAGTGACAAGTGTCAAGTAGGACCAACAAAAAGCAATGGGTGATGGTAGCAGAAGATGATATGATAATGAATGATTGATTGATTAGACAATTCACATTAGTGTTGTGAATTGTTTTGTGATGACATAGGCAACATATGGTGTTATCCCACCATCCCGTTGAGAAATGGTAAGCCTATGAATCTTCCTTGTGGGTTGTGGGTGAGTGACACATGTCGTGGTAGGACCTTACACTAAGCACAACATATGGGATGAAGATCAATGGTGATTATTTAAAAGAATTTAATCCAATGATCATGTTTTAAAGTTGGGTAATGAATAGGGATCGACAGATCATGGTGCAAAAATAATAGATCAATGGATTAGGTTTAAAACTGAAGGTCTACAATGGCTATGACAGTGTGAACAAGGGTTTCAACTGTAAATTGACACTATGCATGAATTTAACTGGTTTACCAACTCCTATGACCAATTTGATTAGTGTCAAGATTTGTAGAGTGGCAACATAGATTGCAAAGGTGATTGAAATTAGAATTAGATCGGTTACACAAGGATATGGCATTAAATGCAAATCAAGTTTAGGGTTTGTAGGTTTTCATGTTTGATAGATTCAATGAATCATAACTGATGATGTGTGGCTTGGGGTGATTGATGTAGCTTGGCGAAGATATACAAAAGAGAACACCAGAATCTTGTTGGGGATTGACACTATGAATATAGCAAGTAGTGCATATTACATAAAGTATCTCATTTTTCTTGAGGTACACAAAGAATGCACTATTAGATAAGGGTGCAACAGTATTGATCAGTGTATCAATGAGCTCTTGGGGTGAACAAAGAATGCACTAAGAAAAAAAGGAAAGTGTAGAGGTGTAGTGAATGAGTAGAACCCAAACAAAAGGCAAAAGATCTTAATCAAGGTTTACATTCAAATGCAGAATAGAGAGAGGTGTTGAGTAGAGAATTGAGTTGCATTGATAGAAAAAAATAATTGAACAGTTATTGTACGTGTCAAATGTGGAGAGTAATAATGATGTCAACACAAGCCTTAATGAGACAGTTTACATCTAAATTTTGAAGCAAGTAAAACTACTCTATTTGTAATACAATCAAATCTTTCAAATATGTATCGTTGTCCTCTATTTCTAGGGAATTATTAAACCGTTTGGCCCTCAGATTTCTATGGGAATAAAGGTTGTTAAAATGACTACCTAGAAAACGAGATTTGATGCTTAATATGCAAGCTAAGATGATTTCTATGTGCAAATGTGTGCTGGAATGATTAGTGGTATGCTTCTAAATGAAACAAAATGATGGAAAGGATAATGGATACAATGATAAACGAAGGATGATGTTGATGATAAATGAAAAAGTGGAGATGAGTGAGATGATATGAAACTAAAATGAACTACCCATGATTATGCATACAATCAAATGCAAACATAAAACAAACTAACCTAAAATGTAACTATGATGCAATGGGGATGATAAAATGTAACTATGAAGCAATTAATTAATCTAAGATGAGAATGCAAAGTAACACATGATATGAAAACTAAGTATAAGGCTCCATGAAAGCTCCAAGCTCCTAAGATAAACCTGCATAGTAACTTTACTCAAATTGTGGATGATAAATGCTAAGGCAAGAGGGTGTATTTATAGGGTTTCTCAAGCATTTTGTGAGGTGGCACCTATCAATGGTCTAGATTCAAAGGAGAAATAATAGATGGTGGAGATGAAAGGAATTAGGATGTTGTCCCCTTGACCAAGGACAACATGCCATGTGTGTAGAGAGAATCCCTTGACCAATTGGAAGCCCAAATGTATGGGATTCCCAAGTGTGTGAAACAAAGACCCATGTGCTCCCAATTTGTTGGAAGTGTGGGGGAATAAAGCCATGTGCTTTTTCTTATTGGTGGAAATGTGTGAGGATAATTCTAATTAATAATTAGGCTTATTTATTTCCATGTGACCTTTATGAGGTGGCACAAAAAGTTGTAGAAATGTGCTCTAATTCTTAATCAGGATTAAGGAAGGTTAATTAAATAAACACGTTTAGGGTATTTTGTTTATTTAATTATTTAGAAGAATGTGATTTTGGAGAATTAAAAGGAAAGTGAACAATATAAATAAAGTAAGACCTTATTTATATGTAGTTGAAGTATTAATAAATAGGTTGTATTTAGCTGAATGTGATGACTGTTTTTAGGTGTATACATTTTTCCCCTCTTTGAAGTAATGTGTTTACACGTTGCTTCAAAGAAAAATTTGATGTCGATGCTCAAAAAAGATTTTGATGCCCCAAACGATGCAAGATTTCGATGCCCCAGACCATGTCCCAGAATTTTGAATTTTAGGTATTGATGGATATATGCCCCCTCGAGAGATAAATCGGTGAATGTGGGGATGTTAAAATGAAATGTTGGAATGAGGTGATAGTGTTTTGATGATTATGATGATGATCCAACATTGATTCAATGAGATTTGGATGTTGGAGATGATTTATCTCTCGAAAGGTCATTGCAAGCTCTTGCTTTGAATAATGTTGATTAATTACCCCTCCTTTTTGGTAAAAATGGGAAATAAATCCCACCATAATTCCCTCCATTTTACCTTTAAAAGGTAAAAGTGGTAAAATGGGATTCATTTGCACATTTGGAGTTTGGAGAAGTTGAAGAGTGGAGAGCTTAGAGGAAGATGGTGATCCCATACCACAAGCATCATTTCGAGCATCTTCGCCAACCTGATCAGCCTGCTACCTCTGGACCTATGGTACGCTTTATGAGAAACCTCTTTGTTTGTCATTTTCTTGCCTTTTAATGGTATTTTAAACGTCATAGATAGATGTTGTAGCTTATTGGATGTCATTTATGCACTTTCGGGTGATGTTTTTATTGTTTTTGAGTGTTTTTGAGCATGTTTAAGAGTTTTGGCACCTTTTGGGTCCCAAATGGTGCCTCTTGGAAGCTTCAAAATCAAGTTTTCATGTGTTCTAAGAGTTTTGGTGCCTTTGGGGTCCCAAATGGCACCTCTTGCAAGGTTGAAAATGCTTGTTTTTGGGTTTTGTGTTTGAGTTTCATTTTGAAGACACATCAAGCAAAATATACACTCCTAAGGCTGTGTAAGACTGTATTCTTTTAGATTCCATGCAGGTTGACCCCAATCACACTATCTTTAGCGGATGAATTTAGAAGCTTGGCTGCATGGGCTCCCCCTTATAGTGCACTCTCTTCTCAAGCCAACCAAGCTTCCAATCCCCATGAAACTCCCATGGTGAACCGATCACCTCTACCAAAAACTATGAGAATGTGGATGCCTTGGAAAAGACCATTGCTGCACCAAAGAATAGATAAAGGATTTTGGAAAATCTACAACAAGGGTTTTAATTCAGACATTTCGTTCATAGGGAGTGACCCATGTGGCGAGAGTCCCTTTTGATCCATCTCGTCAGAGCCACCCACGTGATACTTGAACTTTCCTCAAGTATCCACATTTATATCCCAGTTGAAAGTTGCTTGGCTTTAGTGTGTTACCGGTTGGGTCGTTCCCTTGGGTGATTACTTTTTCCCACAAGGCAGACCCTCTAGGATAAACAAAAGCAAGCAAGTATACCCATATTTTGATCGATCTTTATTTTGCATGAATAAAGAGAGAACTCATGCCATATACTCCACTTACACTCACACACAAATGAGAATGGGTCTAGCTTTTTGGATCACCCATTTAAGGGGAGAGCATATGCCTACCATTCATCACATAAAAAAGACATGGTGTTCATTAAATTTTTAATTAAGATAAGTTCCTAACTTAACCAAAAGGAAACATGATATTCATTAACCTTTTAATTAAGCTACATTCCTATCTTAACCAAAAGGAAACAAGTGAATAACATCCATCCCCTGCAATATGTTAGTAGTTTATGTTTTGAGTCTTTGACAGTGAATTATGGGAAAACCTGCAAATGCACAACACAGAATGTGAGTTTCTGATTTGGTGACAAACTGCAAGAGGCACCAAAATAGAGACAAGAGGCACCAAAACAGAGACAAGAGGTGCCAAAATAGACAAAAAGCTAAAAAATAGAGTTAGACAAGACACAACTCCCTGAAACAGTTTGCAAGATGTGCCAAAACAGGTGCAAGAGGCGCCAAAACTCTAAAAATAGTGCAGAAGGGCCCCAAAACAGGTGAAAATGGTCTCAAAACAAGTTGCAAGAGGTGCCCAAACTCTAAAAGTGGTCCAGAATGGTCCTGAAATAGGTGAAAATAGTCTCATAACAACTTGCAAGAGGTGCCAAAATAGGTGCAAGAGGCACCAAAACTCTAAAAGTGGCCCAGAATGGCCTCAAAACAGGTAAAAATGATCCCAAAAACAACTTGCAAGAGGCACCAAAACTCTAAAAGTGGCCTAGAATGGCCTCAAAATAGGTAAAAATGATCCTGGAACAACTTGCGAGAGGCACCAAAACAGATACAAGAGGCACCAAAACTCTAAAAATAGCCCAAAATTACCTCAAAATTGCCCAAAATTGCCTCCAAACAGGGGCAAAATGAACCCAAGTCTCAAATCTTGACCTTGCAATCACAAAATTTGCAAAAAAGTTAGAAATAAGTGAGGCAAAGGCCCCATGGTGGGTGCCATTTTGTGTGTGTGTTGAATGTGGAGAGTAATAATGATGTCAATACAAGCCTTAATGAGACTGTTTACATTCAAAGTTTGAAGCAAGTAACACTTCTCTATTTGTAATACAATCAAATATTTCAAATATGTATCATTGTCCTCTATTTCTAGGGATTTATTAAACCGTTTGGCCCTCAAATTTCTCTGGGCACAAAGGTTGTTAAAATGACTACCTGGAAAATGAGATTTGATGCTTAATATGCAAGCTAAGATGATTTCTATGTGCAAATGTGTGCTGGAATGATTAGTGGTATGCTTCTAAATGAAACAAAACAATGGAAAGTATAATGGATACAATGTTAAACGAAAGATGATGTTTATGATAAATGAACAAGTGGAGATGAGTGAGATGATATGAAACTAAAATGAACTACCCATGATTATGCATACGATCAAATGCAAACATAAAACAAACTAACCTAAAATGTAACTATGATGCAATGGGGATGATAAAATGTAACTATGAAGCAATTAATTAATCTAAGATGGGAATGAAAAGTAACACATGTAATGAAAACTAAGTATAAGACTCCACGAAAGCTCCAAGCTCCTAAGATAAACCTGCATAGTAACTTTACTCAAATTGTTGATGATAAATGCTAATGCAAGAGGGTGTATTTATAAGGTTTCTGAAGCATTTTGTGAGGTGGCACCTATCAACGGTCTAGATTCAGAGGAGAAATAATAGACGGTGGAGATGAAAGGAATCAGGATGTTGTCCCCTTGACCAAGGAAAACATTCCATGTGTGTGGAGAGAATCCCTTGACCAATTGGAAACATGCCAAATGTATGGGATTCCCAAGTGTGTGAAACAAAGACCCATGTGCTCCCAATTTGTTGGAAGTGTGGGGGAATAAAGTCATGTGCTTTTTCTTATTGGTGGAAGTGTGTGAGGATAATTTTAATTAATAATTAGGCTTATTTATTTTCATGTGACCTTTATGAGGTGGCACACAAAAATTTGTAGAAATGTGCTCTAATTCTTAATCAAGATAAAGGAAGGTTAATTAAATAAACACGTTTAGGGTATTTTGTTTATTTAATTATTTAGAAGAATGTGATTTTGGAGAATTAAAAGGAAAGTGAACTATATAAATAAAGTAAGACCTTATTTATATGTACTTGAAGTATTAATTAAATAGGTTGTATTTAATTAACTAAATGTGATGACCGTTTTTAGGTGTATACAGTTACAAATAGGGTTGCAACATTGAACTATGTTCTTTGAAACAAATTATAATTTCTTGTTTATAAATCTAATTGGTGGGTGCCATCAAATATCTAGGTAGGTGCTCAGAGGAGGGAGTTGGTGCTTCCTTGGAGTAGGTTCTCCTAAAACCAAGGGATTGGTATCTCCTTAGGGTCGGTGCCCTCAAACTTTGTAATCAAGTGATATTCATTGTGAGGCTAGATTAGGATAGTAGATCCTAGTAGCTATTCTCATTATGGTTTTTCCCATCTTGGGTTTTCCACATATATTTTGTGTTATGAGTTGTGTGTGTGTGTGTGAATGTTTACTTCTCTGCATGTATTAATCTTATCTGCACATGAAAAAGCTAATAGGAGCCAAACTTTAAGTGATCTATTGATTCACCCCCCCTCTCAATAGATTATTGTGTTCTAACAATTGGTATAAGAGCAAGGTTCCATAAGAGAAGCTTAATCAACTTGGGTAGATCTTGGACAAGTGAATTCCATGGCTAGTCAAGAAGGTACTTCTACAAACAAGGCACCTCAATTTGATGGATCAGATTATGCCTTCTAGAGTATTATGATGGAGACATATTTAGGATCATTAGTTTTTGTTGTTTGGATGTCTATTAAAAATGGATATACACCACTGACTATAGCCCCTACTGATGCTATATGAAAGGAATATGAGAACAATGAAAAGGAAAAGCATGCCATTCTCTATGGTTTGTATGGGATAAATTGAAAAGCATTTATGAAGGAGATGATAAGGTAAAACTTGCAAAACTGTAGATTCTTAGAGCCAAGTTTGAAAGTCTTAGAATGAATGAAGAAGAAAAGATTGCAGATTATCTTCTTGGAGTTGATGAAATAGTGAACTCAATTAGAGGATTTGGAGAAGAAGTAAAAGATTTGGTTATTGTGCAAAAGGTTTTAAGGTCCATGCCATCTAGGTATGACCCCAAAATATCAATAACTTAGAGGAAGCAAAATAAATTGACAAACTAACTCTTGATGAACTACATGGAATATTCACTACCTATGAAATGCGGATGGGAAATGTTGAACTGTCCAAAAGAGAAGTTTCTTTAAAGGTTGCCAACAAAGAAAAGGTTGAGGTATCCAAGAAATACAAAGAAGATGTATCTACATCCAATCATGAAGAGACAGATGAGGAAGAAGAAAACTTCATTAGGAGATTAAGAAGAGGCTCTGACAGATATAGAGGTAAGTTACCCTTCAAGTGTTTTGACTGTGGTAAAGTAGGTCATTTTTCTGCTAAATACCCCTACAATAAGAAGGATAACTTTGAAAAAGAAGTGGATGGTAAAATGAAGAACCCCTATTTCACTAAAAGAAGGAATTTTCAGAAGAAGAAAAAAAATTCAAAGAAATGCTATGAACAAGTACTCTTCATACTTTTATGGGTACTATTATACATGTAATCAATTTGGTCATAGGGCTAGGGAATGTAGAGTTGTTCCTAAAATGAGTAAAACATTTGTAAACAAAAATCCATTTGCTCCTTTAGTAGATTTAAATATAATGTGTTACAAATATAATAATTTTGGTCACATAGCTAAGAATTGTAGAACAAAATTCATAAGACCAAATGTACAGAGTGAGAAAAATAAAAATTCACCTCATAACACCAACAAAGAGTGTAAGGTATCTGAAAAGAAGGAAGAGAAGGTGGAAAAGAAACCTAAGAAGGTGTGGAAACAAAAAGAGCAGATTCCCACACAATCAATGATTGCATAAATGAAACTTCATTCCAAAAAGAAAAAATTGTGGGTGATAGATAGTGGCTACTTCAAACATGTGACTAGTGACAAGAGAAAGTTTATCCAACTCAAGAAATGTAAAGGAGGTTCAATTAGTTCGAGTGAAAACACTACAATAAATATCTATGGTAAAGGAATATTGAGCTTAGATGGTAAAAATCCCACCAAATATGTCATTTATGTTGAAGGATTGAAGCACAGCCTACTAAGTGTAAGTCAGATGTGTGACAATGGTTATAAATTCACATTTAATTCAAAAGGATGCAAGATAAGGAAAAATAGAAAAATAATTGCACAAGGAATAAGAACTTACTCCAATCTTTATAATCTCTATAAAGTAAAAGGTCAGAGTTGTCTGAAAGGTAAAGTTGATGAAAGTTGGTTGTGGCATAGGAGAATGGGGCATGTTAATTTTCATAATTTGGTGAAAGCACGTTCAAGGGGTCCGGTAAGACACATGCCTAAGATAACTAAGCCTGCAAATATCATTTGCAAAGAATTTCAATAGGGAAAGAAAACAAGGGTTAAATTTCAAATAAAATAATATTCAACCACAAAACCCTTACAATTGGTTCATATTGATTTGTGTGGTCCTATAAGAACAAGAGGACTGGAAGGTGAAAGATACTTCATGTTGATAATTGATGGATACTCCAGAATGACATGGGTACAACCTTTATAAGGATACATCTCAAGCATTTGAAAGATTCAAGATATTTAGAAAGATGGTTGAGAAGGAGACTGGGAGAAGAATCAAGTGCTTAAGATCATATAGAGGAGGAGAATTCACATTAGGTGAATTCATTGAGTATTGTGAAAAATATGGAATTAAGAGACAATATTTTGCACCAAGAACTCCACAACAAAACGGATTACTTGAGAGAAAGAATGGGTAGTTAAGGATATGGCCAGAACAATGTTGAATGAGGCCAAGTTAGCAAATATGTTTTGGAAAGAGGTATTTCATACAACGGTATATATTTTAAATAGAATTCAAATAAGAGAAAGTACTTCAAACCAACATTAGGTGAATTCAAATATGAACTATGGTACAACAAACCAACATGTCAAGTACTTCAAACTGTTTGGAAACAAATGCTACATCAAGCGTGAAGAAGGTGATTTAGGAAGCTTTGACTCTAGGTGTGATGAAGGAACATTTTTAGGATATTCAACTCAAAGAAAAGTTTACAAGTGCTATAACAAAAGGCTGCACAAGATTGTGGAAAGTATCAATGTCAAGATTGATGAGGACATAAAGCATGTCAAATTTGATAAGAATAACTTTGAAGAAGAATCATATTGTGAAGAAGATGATACTAATGAAGAAGCAGAGCTAGAAGAAGTTGAAAAATCACCTACTAAATATGTTCAAAAGGATCACCCTATATAGCAGATTATTGGTGATAAAAATGAAGGTGTTTTGACGAGGAGAATACTTGCAAAGAACAAGGAACAAGTAATTTTTTCTCTCTTGTCACAAATTGAACCCAAAAGCTATATTGAGGCCAGAAAGGATGAGATTTGGATAAAGGCTATGGAAGAGGAACTAAATCAGATTGAAAAGAACAAAACATGGGAATTAGTTCCTAGACCTATAAGCAAAAATGTGATAGGTACTAAATGGGTGTTTAGAAACAAGCTCTTGATGAAGATGGATTTGTAGTAAGAAACAAGGAAAGATTGGTATGCAAGGGGTATGCACAAGTTGAGGGCATAGACTTTGAAGAAACATTTGCACCTATTGCAAGATTAGAAACCATAATAATGTTTCTTGCATTTTCAATATACAAAGGATTTGAGGTTTATCAAATGGATGTCAAATCTGCATTTCTGAATAGAAACCTTGTAGAAGAATTCTATATAGAACAACCAAAAGGTTTTCAGCTATCAGAAGAAGATGATTACATTTGCAGACTAAGGAAAGCATTTTATGGTCTAAAACATGTGCCTAGAGCATGGTATTCAAGATTAGATCAATATCTATGACAATGATTCAAGAAAGGATGTGTAGACAACAATTTATACTTCAAATTTGAAGGTGAGCACATTATTATTGTTGTAGTTTATGTGGATTACATCATATTTGGTGGCAGCAATGATAAGATGTGTAAAGTATTTGTTGTACAAATGCAAGATGAATTTGAGATGTCAATGCTAGGAGAGTTGTCATTTTTCCTTGGTTTACAGATTGTACAAATTGATGATGGAATATTTGGGTAAACCCACAATAGTGGGTTACAATTTTTCGAATGAAGAAAAATTAGAAATTCTCATCAAAAAATTTAAAATGGTTTACCCCTTCTAATGAAGGGGGTTCGAATGAACCACCCCCTTCTAATGAACCCTCCCCCCTTCTAATGAACCCCCCTCCCTTCTAATGAACCCCCTTTTGCACCATATAAGGGGGGTTTGAATGAACCCCCTTTTTTCACCTTCCCCTCCACCATTTCAAAATTTATGCATTTTTTTTACTATCGAAGCTTGGGAAGGAGGTGAAAATGGAGTCAACTTGATAAACCAAGTTGGATGATTGTAGTGATCAAAACGTGCTTTCCAACAACTATAAATTTAATATATTTTGTTTTATTTTATATTTTAGTTTTTAGTTTTATTGTACATAGGTTTTTCACCGAACGTCAAGTTCATGAAAAATCATTGTGGAAAAATAGTAAATTTGAGGAATTTTTTTTTGAAAAATATATATCCACTAGGTATTGATGTCCTCGTTCTAACAAAAAAAGAAAAATTGAATTTCAATACATACCAAAAAGTTATGCGAGCCGAAGTGCACCTATGTCTAAGTTATAAATGTTTTGACTTCAAAACTTAATTAAAAGAAAAATATTCAACAAAATGCTATGAAACAAAATGAAAGAACTAGATACTTGTGTTACCAACCTAAATTCAAAAGAATTAGAATTTTATCCTTTGTAGAAAAAAAGTTATGCGAGCCAAAGTACACACCACTTTTTTAAAATGTTGTTTACTATTAAAAACTAGTTATCAAAGGAGATGCAAAAAAATTACAATTTAATTTAATTTTTTTTTAAATACATTTAAAATCTACAGACAAAATCTCACAAATCATTAGTTTACATCATTTTCAAATTCCTAATAGTTTACCTACTACTATAAGTGTCAGAAAGTGAAGTTTTCTCTTAAAATGTTGATTTCAATGTCAAGTTTGGCCAAAAAGTGTAACCCATTATTGTGGGATGACCCATTTATATCTCAAACTAAGTATGCTAAGGAAATTTTTTAAGAAATTTGGAATGGAAGATAGCAAACCAGTTAGTACCCCCATGATAATTGGTTGCAAGTTGAGTAGTCAAATGAGTCCTCAGATGCAAATCAGATAGTGTATAGGTCAATGATTGGAAGCTTGTTATACTTAACTACATCAAGGCTAGATATTATGCAAGTAGTATGTATGGTGGCAATATTTCAAGCTTCTCCCAAAGAGTCTCATGTCAACACATTAAAAGGAATTTTTAGATATATCAAAAGCATTGTTGACTATGGATTGTGGTATCCCAAGGATAAAGACTTCACATTGACTGCATATACATATGTTGATTTGGTTGGAAGTGCGTATGATAAAAGAAGCACTAGTGGTGGTGCATTTTTCTTGGGAAACAAACTTGTGTCTTGGATGAGCAAAAATTAAGAATCAATCACCTTATCTACAACAAAAGAAGAGTTGTTAGGGTTCAAGAAAATTAGAGCAATAAACATTAACAATTATATACAAATTAAATAACCCAAATATAACAATGAAGAATAACACAAAAGAGATCAACACAGAAATTTAACGTGGTTCACCCAATATGGGCTACATCCATGGAAACTCAGCCACCCAATGATTTTATTATCTAGTACAAAACACATTACAATCTCACGAATTCCATACCGCAAGATACATCACAGATGCTTATAACAAGCCTTTTGGAAGATTCTAGAATTAGGGTTTTACAAAGTTAGTTAAAAAATTAACTACCAACCCCTTGACGTGTTAACGGGAAAACCTTGATGTGTTAATGAAAAAAAAATTGGGGGCTGCACCCCCAAACCCTTGATGTCAGGGGTTGTCACCCTTAAACCCCGATGAGGATACGTTATGAGTGTACAATATTTACATGATCAATTGCCACATTATCAACAATCTCTGACTTGGAGACTAATCAAGATCCACACCAAAAAGAGTATGTAGCAGTAGCAACATGTTGTACTTAGGTATTTTGGATGAAGTAGAAACTCAAAGACATCAAGGTTTAGTACAAAGAGCATGTCTCTATTCTTTGTCATAATTCAAGTGCAATAAACATCTCAAAGAGTCCAGTGATGCATTCTAGAACAAAGCACATCTCAATCAAGTATCACTTCATCAGAGAGAAGGTAGCAGATCAAGAAGTCACCATGGAATATGTGCCTACCAAAGAACAAGTGGAAAGCATATTCATGAAGCCTCTTCCCAAAGAACAATTTGAATATCTGAGGAAAAAATTGGGAGTAGTTGCTCCTGCATCATATCACTAAATTTTAGTGATAGGGCATGGATCCAGGGGAGCATCATAGCTACTTCATTCATCCTTGGAAATGAAGAGAGAAATCAAGTCAAGTAATTTGGTTTTACAATTTTCTAACGATTTAATGGTTTCAAATTAAGAAAACCCTTTTCCATTCATGTCAAAGGGGGGGAAAGAAATAAAATGCTCATGCAATTGAGCAAGGGGGAGAAAGTCAAGCACATGCTTTGTTAAGAGATATGTTTAAGGGGGAGCTACTATGTATGTGTATTTGGTTTTTCCATCAATGACAAAGGGGGAGATTGTTGGTATATTTTTTTCTTTGATGTCAAAAGGGGACATCTGGGTGATATCATGTAAGGGAGAGTGTTGGCATGATATTAAAATGGGTCATGAAGGCCTGGAAGAGTTGATGAAGTATGATGTAGAGAAGGGCATGTTTTGAAATTTTTTGTAATGATTGCTCAAAAGTTGCAAAGTTGTTATGTAATGTTGCATAGGTCACTTTTAGATGTTAGAAGATAAAACAAGTTTCATATGTGATGGGGTTTCTCGAGAGCTTCAAAAATGTGTGATTTTCATATTCATATGATAAAGGTTGAGATTAGAATTATTTTATGTTTTCTCTCAGACAAAATTAGGGTTTGGCTGATAAACCCTAGGTCTTGTAGTCATGGCAATGAACAGAGCTTATAATTTGATGTTGATTATGTATAGACAGTTGTAGGTTGCTTAAGTTATCACTTAATCCATTGGAATCATTAATGCAACCAACTCCTTTTCCTTGCAATTATCAGCTTGAAAAATATTTAATGAATTTAATGTTCCCTAAGTCAGACATTAAATATTTTCCCTAGCTTGATCAATGATAGTGATCAAGCTTGTAAGATGGAATGGCTTCCCCATCATCCCACAATGTGTGTGGTGGGTCCCCATCTTACCCTACAGGATTGGAGGAAAGTGACAAGTGCCAAGAGGGACCAACAAAAATTGATGAGTGACGGTAGCAGAAGATGATGTGGCGATGAATGATTGATTGATAAGACAATTCACATTGGTGTTGTGAATTGTTTTGCAATGGTGTAGGCGACATATGGCATTATCTCTAATGAGTCTAATTTATGGTTTAATTTTGGTAGAATTTATGATCTATTTGTCAAAATTGTCATGAAATTTGATGTTTGAATGTTGATATTTCTGTGAAACTGTAGACATTGGGCCTAATTTTATCTTTGCAAATATTTAATGACATTGACATGTTATATGGACTATATGTGTTAATTCTACATGTGGATTAATGAATGTTCTTTAAGATAGTTATAGATATGTGATTATTGTGCATACTAATATTTCCATGTAGATATGATTCAAGGCCACTAGATTGAGAAGATTATGCCAGTTGGTCATTCACCATAATAGTTAATAAAGTGGTCATGCAAAGATCAATGAAGGGAATCATTCAAAGAGGTTGACAATGGGAGATTCCTCATGCAAACCAAGTTTTAACCACTTTGTAAATGATCTTTATTACTAATGAGCGAATATAGGCATTACTGTTGTGCTAAATTTGCGTTGAGGCAGGAATGTCTAACTAGATTCCATGCATGCATAACTGCCTCTCCACTTTCTCTGCTTTCCCTAAAATGGCATCCTCCCAATTCATGGAGTTGACCACCTTGTTTAGTTAGTAGCTTATTTTCCTATAAATAAGAGTCAGATGCTCCTTCTCAGAAGGTTTTGTGATCTGATGATGTACTTGCATTCTTAGTTTTCAACAATACATTTACACTACTCTATTGTACTCATGTTTTCCAATGAATAAGATGAAGTTATAAGTCCATGCATCTGAGTTTACATTAGTTTTAGAGGATACTCATCCAAGGGGGACCACTTGGTGAGCATTCCATCCTTTATTTTAGTTTAGTTTAGTTATTACTTTATGTTCAGTAATTAGTTAAGAATCTAGCATTGACTATTCCTGCAGCCACTAGAATTCCATTTTGTGACTGTTCTTGCAGCCAAAGCAGATAGAGTATTTTCCTGTTTGTTTGCTAAGATTTTCATTTATGTCATGCATTTTAGCTTAGCATAGTTGTTGGTTGATGTTCAACACTTATGTTATTTCTTTAAAATCAATTTACCTTCAACATTATGTTTTTCTTAGTTATAGAATGAACATGGCTACTTTGGATCCTTAGTGCACATATTGTGCTGACCCATGTCAAGTTCACATCCCTGGGTTGACAAGTTAAATGAACCTTCATGGTGGTTGAAGAACTATTCAATTTAGATTTCCAATCTCTGAATCACAATTGTAAGGGCTTAGTTGTCAGATCATTCTAGGAGGCCAACATTTTTGGTGTCATTGTTGAGGATGGTGTCAAACTAGGGAGTTCTTTGGAGTCATTGATAGTTTTTCTTGCTATAGTATTTCTAAAAGTTTGTTCTTAGTATACCCCTCATTTAGGAAGTAATGACATCCTTATTCTTTACCAATTCTTTGTGTGAGCTGGCTGTTAGTGAGTTGATACCGCATGCATAGAGGGAGGAGAAGAGATTCTTATGGGAGATTCCTTCCCAACAATCCTAATCCATTTCAGCTAGTTGAATATTAGAACCTGCCAAGAGAAGAAGAAGAAGGTCCACACCCCTTTGCTAATGAATTTCCTGATTTGACTAGCTCTAAAGTTTCCTATGAAGACCAAAATCAGCTTGAGAATCCCTTTGCTTTGGAACTATATCAAGTAGGCATGGGTGATGCAAATAGAAATAGACCTAACCAACTGGGTTTTCCTTTCCCCATTGCTCATTAGAATGAAGTAGACAACCTCAAAAATATCCTTGCTTCATTCCTTCCCAAGTTTTATGGACTTGTCATAGAAGATCCTGATACCTTCTTGTTTGAGTTTGATATACTCTGCAGGAGTTATGACTATACCATTGATGCTCATATGCTTAAGCTATTTCCTACCACTCTAAAATAAGCTGCATTAAGATGGTTCATGAGCCTAGGCAGAGATACGGTGGAGACATGGGATGACCTAAAGACAAAATTCCTTGAGAAATACAAGGAGTATTACAGGGGCAATGACATGAGAGGAGGTGACATTTTTAGGATGCAAAAAAAGGAAGATGAGAGCCTGGAGGATTACATTGCAAGGTTTTTGTTTTGCCTACAAAAATCTCCACACCATACACTCAATGAAAACAACAAAAGTTTCTTTTCCTGAGAGGAATTAATGACAGCTGCACTGATGCCTTGGACCTGATGGGAGGAAGAGATATCTCCCAAGTTCCTTGGGAGGATATTAAGAAGATATGCCAAAAATACTCTAGGGAAACTTCAAAGAAGGGGAGAGCTTACCAATCTTCCATTGGTAAGTCATCTACCAGTGGAGTTTCAAGAATGGAGATTACTCATTTACTAGCAAACCTAAAGCAAGACATTATAAACAATCTAGCTACTTAGTTGGATACACTTCAGGCCAAGAAGAAACAAGAGGAGGCAGAGGCAACATTGGTAGAGTATTGCCCCCATTGTAGACAAAAGAAGGACTGCAGATGCAAGATGGTAGCTAACGTTGAAAGTAAGCAAATTGCACCCTAGTTCAAACCAATTCATATTGAAGAAGATCAAGTCTACTATGTTGCACAAAGGATGCCTTGGGCTCCAAGACAAGGTATTCCATCAGATCCACTCTCTTTTGCTGAGCCATATTTCAATTCTTATTCATCTGGTAACCAATGGAAGCCCCCATATCCATTCAAACTATGGAAGATATCCACCACAACCTTGGAGTAACCCTCCAAATACCTGGCATGATCATCAAAACTCTCCACCCCAATGGCATCAACCTAAGGGGAATTGACAGCAGTTTCAAGGAAATTGGCAGCCACCCCCAGGAAATTAGCAGCAAACAAATCAATGGAGCAGAGGACAACAATGGCCAAACCAACCAAATAGCTACATGCAACCACCTTCTCATCCCCAAAAACTTGCTATAATGCCTCCTCCTGCTAATTCAAGCTCAAATCCACCTAAACCTACCCAACTACCAGCTCAGCCCACACCCAATCTAAATAACAAACCATGGCAGTAGCTTGTATACTCTGCTAACTCATAGCAATTCCATGCATATGTTGTGAGTGTGAGTGACATCCACCTGCGTTCAGGAACTACTATACCGGATCCTTCTGTTGGGACTTAAAATTTCATGTAAATTTTAGGTCCCCATATTGAAAGAGGATTTTAACACTCAAAAATTCAAGTGTAAAAGCAATCTGAGGAGCACATTTTGAAAAATTATAATTTTGGATCTGTTCAATTTCAAGTGAAATCACTTTGTAGACATGTTAATTAATCATATGTGAGTGTCTCTTCAAATTTTTAGCCTCATACGATTTGATTTGACAAAGTTTCGAAGCAACAAGTTGATGGGTTTTCTAGAAAATCTGCTGTCAGCATAGTGGAATCTGTTAAAATGGTCAAATTTGACGGTGAATATTAAGAAAATGGATTATGATAATCATAAATAGATTGGTGCCTTCAATTATCTACACCAAATTCTACCTCCATGCCAATTTTTAGGGTGTTTGGACGTCATTTGGTATTTTTTCAAAATCAAAATCAAATGAGTTTTACACAGTTTGACAGGTGCAATTTTTCAAAAAATGCTGAATGGGCAACTTTGAACGTTAACAGTTTTCAGTCTGGATCATTTTTTTCCAAATCATCTGGTAAACATGGTCCCCTATCGTGGCTCAACATACTAGTGCATTTTCATGGCTTTTTGACATCATTTGATCAGTTTTCAAAAGCCATTTTGGAGGTTACTTGGCTCATTTTTGTCACTGTGCAGCAAAGAAAAAGTTCATCTGCAAGACAGGTTTGAGGTCTTGCTGAATCTGCAAGACATGTTTGAGGTCTTTCCGAATTGGCAAGACATGAATGAGTTTTCAAATGTCTTGGCGACTTCATATGTCTCGGCAATATCTGCAAGACATATTTGAGGTCTTTTCGAATCAACAAGACATGAATGAGTTTTCAAATGTCTTGGTGACTTCATATGTCTCACTGATATCTGCAAGACATGAATAAGTTTTTCAAATGTCTTGGCGACTTCATGTATCTCGGCGATATCTGCAAGACATGAATGAGTTTTTCAAATGTCTTGGCGACTTCATATGTCTTGGCGATATCTGCAAGAGTGGTTTGATGTCTTGGCAATATCTACAAGACATGAATGATTTTTTCAAATGTCTTGGTGACTTCATTTCTCTTGGCGATACCTGCAAGAGTGGTTTGATGTCTTGGCGATATTTGTAAGACATGAATGATGTCTTGGCAATATCTACAAGACATGAATGATGTCTCAGTGATACAATCTTCCTACAACAATTTGAATCAGAAAGACTTTCTAATATTGATTTAAGATAAAATAATGCTTCCTGATGCTTTATGTCACCCAGATGTGAATATGTATGGTCATAGTGCAAACGAAAAATTGAACGAAATATGCTTATGGTGGAAATTGATAATACTTTGAGGAAAAATAATTTTTATTCATTTTATCGAGGGGATTTAAAAGTGGAGAATTATTTTATTCACTAGAAGAATAAAGGGTAAAAGATTATGAAATATTTGCACTAGAAGGAAAGATATTTTTTACCAAAGGTGTAAGAGTGCTTTGGGAGGTAAAATATTTTTATGGAA
>VDFB02101686.1:0-15598 GCA_007258455.2 Sequoia sempervirens
CGTTCTTGGTTCAACTGCTTGTATAATGTAGTCATCTATTGATACCATGAATATGATTTCATCCTTTTACTTTTCTGCCATTTTCTTAGGGATTCTTTCTCTTTCATGCATCCTCTTTTGAAATACTACAAAGAAAGCTTCAAGAGCTTCATCTTTTGCCTTTGCATCACCAATACATCTCAAAAAGTCTTTAATCTGATATGCAAATGGTCTTCCTTTCAACCATGTCACACTTTTGGTTTCAGGAAGTTCTCTCAAGAAATAGAATGGTAAGCATACAATCAAAGTACCATACTTGAAGGAGTGTTTCTTCTCCTTTTTCTGTTTCAAATTGTCCATTAACTATTGTCTCAACAATTCACATATATCATAATTAGCTCATTTCTCCACCATTTCATAAGCAACATTGACTATAATGGCAGATACAAAGTTTTCTCTATTTATGAGGTAACGCTTGTAACCTATCATCATAGCTGCATACTTCACATTTGGATTTCTTATCTTTTTCACTATCAAGGCCCTCTTATCATATGTAGCACTAGTTAATTCTATGACCACTTCATTTTTCACTGACTTGAGTACTGGAACGGGTCCGGTGGAGCATAAACCTGTAACTTCTCTAATCACATCCTTTGTGATTAACCTAGACATGTCAATCCAAATAAATCTATCATGAATTCTTCTTAATGCAATTCTAACCCATTTACCATCAAAGTAAAAATTCAGAAACCCTTCCCACACATCAAGTTTCTTTGCAACTAGGTTTTGATATTCTAGTTTTAGGGTAAAGTTATCTCCAGTAAGTTCATTCACCCATATCCCTCCTATCTTAGAATGATCATGCTCCTCTAACTTTTTATAATGAATATAAATCCTTATATCCTCATAATGTAAAATATCATAAGGAACACGCAAAAATGCTCCTATCGGACCAACCTCCATGGATTTAACAAGATATTTCTTAAACTTAGGATGTGGCCTATCTATAACCTTGATAACCCCCAGTGTAGCCATTTCAAAATGAATTCAAATTGATCTCAAAAAAATTATTTGTGAAACTAGGGAAAAACAAATATTGTAAATACCTTTTCCTTCTCTTATCTGATTAGGGTTTGAATGCACCTGATCACAAATCACCTTGATCACTCCAAATCTTTTCTGCGCTACTCTGATCCTTCTCAATACTTGTTGTGAATGAATTTGGCTAATTAAAATCACATATAACCTTGTGAAACTAACCTTATGTTGCATTGAATTATTCAAACAATAAATTTGACAAACCCTTCATTGTGTGCACAATTACCTTCAAATGCCCATAATCCTCCGCATTTTAACATTTTCTACTAGACTTTTATCCAAAAGATCAAGCATGTTGACCTACACCACATATCCTCATGTTGAAGCATCAACACCATTTTCTTTGGTAGGGGATAAAAAAAATCATTAAATCTCCCCCTGAGCCAAAGCTCTTAACTTAGTTTTTGGAGGAAATATCTGCACCGAATGTTGGTACAAATTCATCCTTAACCTCGATCTCTTCTTTCTCCAAATCTTTTCCATCTCCTTCTTTGTTTCTTTTGGATCAATCTTTTGTACTGTATCATTCTTCTTTACTGGATTATCCTTCATATTTTTTCTTCTGTAAAACTTAGAAATGTGTCCAAGCCTATTGCAATTGTAGCACACAACATTCTTTTGACCAATCTTATTTCCATTCATTCTAGATCTGCATTGATTAGCTTTATGCCTAAATCCATAGCATGTATAATAGTAGCCATTGAAAGAATGAACCATTCTACCATTGTTATAGTCATTCATTATTTGACTTCTACATTCACCAACTCTATGACCAAATTTATTGCATGTAAAACATTGACCAGAAAAAGGTGGAATGTATTCTGATTCATTCTACTTCTACATTCCATAGCCTTATGTCCAAATTTATTGCAAGAATAACTTAAACCATTAAAATATGGGTACCTTTGTGCATTTGGTTGTTTGACCAGTGGTCTTCTAGCTACATTCCTTTGATTTGAGATCTGTTTGCCATTGTGCTTATTGTCTTTAGTTTTCCTTTTGGCATTTGATGTCTAATCTGATTTTGAACTTTCACCCTTTTCAAATCCTAAACCTTCTTTGTCTTTATAGCCTTTCTGATTTACAATCATTTCATCAAGCTTTGTAGAATTCATTTTGAATTTGTCTTCATGACTCCTTGCTTTTTTCCAAATTTAATCTTAGATTTACAACTTCTTATTCAAGCCTTGTGCATTTTTCAGATTTTCTTTTCACCATTGTATTCAAGCATTCTTCAACTCTCTTTCTTTCTTCAATTTGCACCTTTAGATAGATAAAATTTTTTTGCTTGCTTCAATTGCTCACTAACCTCCTTATGCCATTCTCTAAATTTCCTTATTTTCTCCTCAATTTTTTTATGCATTCATTTGCTTCTTTGACATTTTCCTTCATATCTTTGTTTTCACCTTTAGTTCTTTCAAGATCTTCAAGAGAAACTTTGAGTTCTCCATTCATATTAAGTATGCAATCTTCTTCTATAGATCTAATAGTAGGAATCTCTTCTAGAGGAGTAGGTAATCTTCAAACAGCCATGTGTTCAACCTCAAAGATATTCCCCAAGTAGTTAAGCTCCTTCCAAGGAACCAAGATCTAATACCAATTCTTGAACACCCAAAATACTGAGAGGGGGGTGAAGCAATATTCTTTTAAACCACTTAAGTATTTAACCATGCAATACATAACTTATTCAACTTGCAGTAATAAAGAAAAGTATGCAAACATCCAATAACATCACATAACACATGAACACCAAGATTTTTATGTGGAAAACCCAAAATAGGGAAAACCACAATGAGGATTAGCTCACAATATATTATAATTGGTTATAGTATATTATAGAAGTGATCACTGCGGGTGGACTCACTGTCCAAGTGGACTCACGACCCACTAAGAAAAAAAAAGAGATAGAAGAGATTGTGGCACACAACCAAGTGTTGAAACATTACAAAATGCATCTACTATATGTTGGAATATAGTTCCATTAAATCTCAAAATACAAACTCAAACTCTTCGTACAAATTTGAATCAACACTTTGCTTTGCTCTACATTCACACAATTTACATCCATAAAACTCTTATCACATATCACCTCCAAAATACCAAAAAAGATCTAACTTATATATTCGCTTCACTCATAATATCAATTAGGTCGTCCTAATTTGATGTATTACACAAAATGTAACTTGTCAGCTCAAGATCTATCCACACACAATTCACACCAAGGTTCAAATCTCAAAACACTTTGAAATAGGTTGGCAAGGACCTATAATAGATCCCACATAACTCTGCAATACTTATATAAGCTTCACATACCTTCAAACCTATTAGGTTGGCACCACAAAGGACCTAATACAAAATTCTCCAATTGTATACCCAAATTCAAATATCTGGAGTCCCTCAAGACATCATGCCAAGCTAGAATGCACACTCATCCTAACATCTATCAACTTCCATGTAACTCTACAAAGCCAAGAAACCAATCAGTGAAGAAGTGTGGGCTAATTAACTCATATACACTAGAATAGAAACATTTGAAACTACCAAGCCTAACTTCTATTACTCATAACTCCAAAACCAAAAACCAAAACAAGTTGAGATTCTGGAATTAAGTTCTTTTACTAGCCAACAAAATTATACTAGAAGCATAGAGAAAAATATTCAATAGCGAACAAATATGGACCCAATTACCAGATCCCATGTACACAAAATCACCAGTATTAACACTATCAATTTTCATCACAATCATCTTCACCTGATCAAACCTTCTTGCAAAATTATATTTCACAATCATCTTCAACCATGCTCATGACACCCAAACTGATCTACACCATAGTCTTTGTATTGGGATACAATGTTGACATCAATGACAACATTGCAATGCATAACTATATGTACCTATTGATGCATGTTTTATGACACAACAAACATTCTAGAATAAAGTGTTCAAAGACGCTCTATCCCCTCTTGAAAAATTACCTTGTATGCTAAGATTGCAAGTAAGATCATATGGTAATCCCAATGTTTAAGATGAATGCGGATAGACTCTGTGGTATGGATGTGATTTGCTGGGGGCACAATTGAGATTTACTTTTTGCAAGTTACTCGGAAAAGCGGAAACATAAATGCAGTATCATTTTGGATTTTCTGATTTTAAAAAAAGTGAAAAAGATCGAGGGTTTTAGAGATCCTATGCTATTCCTAAGAAATCAAGAGAAGACGAGGATTAAATGAAACCAACTAAACAATACTCTGCTTCGCCACGTTAAACGACAACTACACAGAGCAAGTGCAATCTTCTGGGAATGTGCTTATGATTTTCACGTAATGAATAATTACCATCAAATCGAACAATAATTATTCAAACAGAAGTTAAGCATCCACGATAAAGCTCAGTCTAACTTTACACATTGGGTGAAAAGCATCCACTCAAAGAAAGTATGAGCTCGGTTTCACTAATCTCCGTTATCAATCTATCATTCTTCTAACGTACATTCTAATTCAAATTTACTAAGAGAGAAAGAAAATATGCGACCATGCAACCATTCGACAATCAAGTATTCAAGGCACCTCATGCATTTGAACTTTATTATCAAAGTAGTGTTTTCACAACAATCTCATAAAAACTCTCTCTTTATTTTCTACAATTTAATTCTTTGAATCTGCTCTAACTTCTTAATCTCCTCTATATCCTCTAATCTTCTAATCTATCATCTATATGATCTATATCTAATGAATATGAGAGAGTGAGGGGGGGGGGGGTTTATATAGTATTTCTGAATTACAATGAATGGCCGAGATTGATTTAGGATCAACGGCCCAGATTAATCATGACTAAACCCTAATTAGGGTTTCCAAAACCTCAACCAGTTAACTAGAGAGAACTTCAGACATCTGGAGTGGCATCCTTATCCACTTGTGCAACATCATGTTCGGCGAATCTGGACACGATCAAGCCGACCTCCTCCATGGCAATGTCGGGCAGCACGTTGACATTGTACTCCAGCAAGTCCAAGCTCTCGGCACACTCTGCAAAAGTGGTCACCCATTCTGGTTCCTGCAGCAAGAAAGAATTCCTGACGGCCATGAAGTTGAATACCTTGGTGAAGTTTTCTTTCATGATTGGCCCGGTGGTGGAGAAAATTTTATGTACTTGTTCTTTTAAATTCTTTGGCCGCAAGTGTTTCTTTCGGACGGCATCCTTGTCGAGCATATCCGCAACCATTTCATAAATTTTACTCTGAATTTCCTTTGCTTGTTCTTCAACTCTGGCACCATCCTGCTTCACTTTTTCGAGGACTCCTCTTCTTGAGATCAGAGCATAATACCATCCATTGAAATCATATGCTGCTCCAGCTTCAATAACCTTGTCCTCAATCAACCTTTGCTTCAAGATGCTCTTCAATTCCCGAATACATGGGATGATCCTGCTTTGAATATCTTCGAGACTACTCCATGATTCCGCCAGGCCTGCAACTCGTGATAGCATAAAGGAAGCCTGCTCATTTACTTGCGCCAACTTTTTTGCAAACGCCAACGCCTCCTCTTTCCTTCCAGCCATCCAGTCCTTAGCCTCCCTCGCCGTAGTCAGCTCTTCTTCAAAATTTGCACCTAGTTCTCGTGAAGAATTAGGAGGTGGAAGCGCTGCTTGGTCACCTTCATTTAGGGGCTTAGTCAAGTGCTGGATGTAATCTTTTAGGCGCTGAATTTCTTTTTTATATTCTTTTTTCTTGGCAACTTCTTTTTCCAACCTGGACTTGATGGTGGCCACGGAATTGTCCAAGTCCTCGACCTCTTGCCCTTTTTTGTTGTAGGACCCATGTCAATGGTCGTGATGGCATATTCATCAGGGGCGATCTCATCTTGGAACTTGTCGACTGTAGGTATTGCAACTTGCACTATACGATTGCCAACCTCATCCCTTTGGATGGTTGAGAATTTCTTGGCCTTCTTCCTCGGGGCAGTTTGCTCTAGTCTCGCCAGAAAATCTGTGTCATCCTCTTCTTCTTCAAGTACCTCCGTTGGCGCCTTTCTTTTCAATCTTTCTTTCAGCCACTCTGGGATTGTTGGCTGCTCAATTCCGTCCTCCTGTTGATCTTGGACATCCTGTATATCCTGAATATTTTGATTTTCATGGACATCTTGAATTTTCGGCATGCTTTGAATCTCTTGCATATCTTGAACTTCTTGCACCAATTGGATTTCTGGCATACCATGAATTTCTTGGACGGATGGGTCCTCTTGGATTCCTTTGAGGGCGGAAATCATTCCTTCCTCGAATTCTCCATCCATAATATCTGTATCATTGTCCGATTCTAGGATCTCTGTGCTTGCTGGAGAAGGTTGAGCATCATCTTCTATTTGCATTGGCTCTACATTTCCGACTGGAGAAGGGATCCTAGCATTTTCAAAAGACTCTTTATCCATGGCGAGTATTTCTTCTATATTTCTGGAAGTGGCCGACTGAAGAGGTCTGGACTTGTGCTTCTTTCGAGAAGGCCCTTCATCTATCATTTTATCCTTGTCCTGTTTTGCAGATTTATCAATTTCTTTCCTCTTTTTTAAGTTGGCGGCATCTGTTGGCCCATCTCCACGAGATGCACAGGCATTTGAAGAACAGGACTCTGTATCGCCCATCAATTCATACGTGAATTGCACATTTCTTTGCCTTAGAATTTCTACCTGCCGATCTATCCACCATTGAGAATACTTGAAAACAGGCCGCATGAAAGTTGCTAGGTCACCCATCTCAGGCTCAAACCATCTTATAGGGGGGAGTGGCTCGTTCTCATTGAAGCCCGGCTGCAAGTATATTCCATCATCCTGTAGTTGATCAGGTATTTTGAAGAGCTCTGTTGCCCTTATCATGCTTAATGGCAATCTCGACCACAACCTCCTTCTTACGTCATATTCATCGGCTGCGTTAGCCCAGAAGTCCTCTAAGTCAACCCGATGCTTGTACCTCTCTCCGTCCACAGTTCTGATGTGATGGAGTGGATCAAAATTGTTCCTGGATTTGTATGATATGAATGGATATTGTTGTATCTCCAGTCGAGCAATTTCTGCTGCTTGTGCCGTCGGACATGACTCCTCCATATTGCCGATGAAAAAAGGAAAGGTGACAGCCGCTTTCTGCTTTGGCCTTTGAATATTCTGATACGCCTCCAATTGCCTCAGCACTTCCAGCAAAACCATCTTGTTGGTCGGATAGATGGGCAGTCTATAAGGATTTCCCGAGAATCCTTGGATTCTGATGTAAGTGAACTTAGGATACTGAATGAACCAGAATCCATACCGACTGATTAGGCTCTTGGCCTCATGTGAGAGTCTTTGGTGAGTTCCGCCTTGGAGAAGCCGGGTGATGTACATCAAAAAGGCGTCATGAGCTCTTCGGAAATGAGACTTCTCTTTTAGCTGCAGCTGCGGATAACAATCGTAGGCTTTGAGTTGCCCCTCGCCATTGCCGACCACCCCCTTGCAGGTCAAGCCAGAATACTTGTAATATCTTGCAAGTGAATATATGATGTATGAGCTCATGTGAAAAGTTTTGGTCTCCTCAAAGTTGACTAACTGCTCGTGTAGGCTATCACTAATCATTTTGGACCAATTGAACATCTTGACTCCAGTGATTATTTCATCAATAAAATAGTACATCCAGTTTTCGAAAGGTGCACCATGGGAATTGCCTACAATTCTGTTTAGTAGCAAAACGATGTCACCATATTCCTCTTTGAAATGAGTTCTGATCAATTTCTTTGGCATCTTGCCTGCAGTAGGCTTGGGCTTTAGTAACCAATTCTTGTTTATGTTGGACGCACAGAGATCCTGCTGGCTCTGGTAAAGCTTGAGTGCATCTTCCTTGGTGCGGTAGGACGTTCGATTGTAAACTGGAATTCCAAAGGTTTCTTGGATTGCTGGCTCGGACAAGTAGGCAAGGACTCTTCCGTCAGGAGCTTCTATCTGCCTGTCTCGTGCATTGTAGTGCAGTGCGCATTCTACCATAAGCTCCGGACATTCTTTTGCTGGTGGAAATCCAGCTGCGTGGACGATTCCATTGCGCATCATCCTCATGGCAATTGGTGTAGGCAGACGTCCATCAGTCCCGTACATTCTTTTCCTGAAGTCTTCGAGGTCAACGTGGCCAAGATCGGTGTCCACAACGTGCTCCCACTTGGACTTGATTTTCGACTGTGGCTGCACACCCTTGCTGGCAAACTTCATCTTTACCGTTTCGAAAAAACAAATCTGCAAGAAAAAGTAGAGAGAATAATCAGAATTCGAAACTTAAATCAGTTTGAAAGATATTCCAGCTAGTTATCAAATTAGACTTCGTGAAAAATCAAGCTGGAAAGAAAATAAACGATGAAGTTTCATGCCAAAGTGAAGTGGACAAAGTAAAACTGCCTGTGACTTCTGGAGAAGTGATCAAGCTGGTAAAAATTTATTTCCTTCACTTTGCTGCAAATTTCCTCAACAAGTTTCTTCTCACACCTTCTTCAAAAATCGAATGATTGTGAAAATGAGAAGTGAAATCAATTATAGAGGTGAGAAAATCGATCTTTTTAGCAAATTCGCATTGTTTCCTTCAAATCGAGTTTAAACTTGTCTTTCACTTCGCTTCCGGGTGGCAAGTTTTATCCTCAACGATCTTGTCCGGGAAAGTTTCCAATTTCAACGCCAGTTCAATAAAACTCTTTTGTTCTTTTTCCAATTTCGAATTTTTTCATCTCTTTGGGTTTGAAAAATGAATAATTAAAATAATTAAAATAATTATTTTATGTGTTATTTCCAACCCATTCGTTTTATGGCGAATTATTTTTGTCCAAGGCAATTTTGATTTTTTCGAAATTTTCTTGCCAATGCCTTAGGTGAATTTTATTTTCTCCAAATTATTTTGCTATAACTTTTTTTGTCCAAAATTATTTCGCCGTAATTTCTTGCTGTCCAAAATTATTTCGCCATGAATTTCTTTCTTTTTCCAAAATTTATCTAGCCACGTCCAACTTTATTTGGCCATAATTTTTTTAATCGTCCAAAGTTATTTGGCCAAAATTTATTTCATCTTCCTAAATCATCTGGCATGGCAAAATTTTTCTCTAGACACTTTGATGTTTGGACTTAGGCATATTTTAACACTTTCCAAAGCCCATACTTAGGCAAAAAAAAATTAATTTTCACACTCCTCTATACATGGCGGACTTCATCCATCTTCTAGCCATTCCTTAACTTTGTCTCTTTTCTTTGCCACCCTAAAGCGGACTTGCTTTATTTTGTTGCCATTTAACCTTTGGATAGGGGCGGACTTAGTCACTTGGCTTGCCATCTTAACACATGGACAGGGCGGACTTCATTAAACTCTTTGCCATTGGACATATGAACATAGGCGGACTTTAGCTTTCATCTAGCCATTGAACTTTTTCCTTGACTATGCCTTAGCCACTTTATCTTTTGCTCAAGGGGCGGACTTTAGCATTTCTTAAGCCACTTCTTTTATGCCTAAGGCGGACTTTATCAAATTGGTTGCCATTGATAGGGCGGACTTTCTCTCATAGCTTGCCATTCATTATTTGACTTAGGGCGGACTTTAGCACTTAGCTTGCCATTTTGTCTTTGGTCAAGGGCGGACTTGAGCTCTTCTCTTGCCACTTAATGTTTAGACATGGGGTGGACTTTGGCTTGTGGCTAGCCATTTGGAGGGCGGACTTTGGCTTTTGGCTAGCCATCCACAATTTTTATCTTGCCATACAAGGGCGGACTTCATTGGATGTTTGGCCATTTGAGGGGCGGACTTCATTGACTTGTTTGCCATTGCCTCTCTTGCTAAGGCGGACTTCCTTCAATTCATTGCCATTTCACCATTTGTCCAAGGCGAACTTTATCAATTTCCAGGCCATTTCATAAGGCTGGGCGGAGTTTCCTTCTTTCTTTGCCATGCAAGACTTGACCAACGAACTTCCTTCTTGTTTCTGCCATTGACTTGTGAGCTGAAGGTTTTTTGATACTAACTTCTGCCTTCTCCGTGCTGAGTAAACTCCATACTTAGGCGAATTTCTCACAAACTTCAATCTTCTCCATGAATTCTCAGTCATTACCTCGCCATGAATGTTCAGATTTCCAGATTCTTTCCATGGATTTCTCAGATTTTTCATGAATTTCTCAGATTTCTCATTATTTCCAGTGATCTCTAGACCGATTTTTTCAGATTTTCCACCATTTTTCTGTGATTTTTGAAAGATTTTTCCAGATTTTTTAACTTTTTCAGTGATTTTCCAGAATTTAGCCATGATTTAAAAAAAAATTCGAATCGATTTTCTGAGAGTTTCGTTGATCTTTTCGAACCGGTGGATTTTTGAAACTCGACCCCTTTCCAAATATAGAAACTTTCTAAAAATAGATTTTTTTCCAAAATAGCAACTTTCTAAAAATAGAACCTAAAAATAGGGATCTCAGAATTGCCCAAAATGCCCAAAAGTAGGTCCTAAAATAGGGGCCAGAGTGAAAAACCCTAAAAACTGGGAGGTGTCGGAATTGACCGAAATGACAGTCGATCTTCGTCTCCCAGGCCCTCTAAGCATGATGGCGACGTTTACACAGTGATCCAGGCTAAAACTCATTTGCTTGATTCGGGTGACCATTCAAAATTCAGACTCAAAACCCCCAAATGGAGAGCAGACAAAACGAATCACACGAAGGAAAAACCCTAAAAGGCAAACAACAAGGTCCCGATTTGAAATGGGGCGAGGTGTGATTAGTCACAACGCTTTGTGCTTATTTCACATGCTCATGTTGCCAACAAATGCATCAATGGCATCTCCTCAATCTTCCTATAATGGATGTATCAAAAATAAACTATAATCAAATAATTAATGTCGAAGATGAAATTTTAATGCATGTTACTGGACTAGACTACTAATCCCATGATGTAGAGTCTATACCAAATGATTGAATATGAATAACCAATAGATTTACCAATGTTGGAATGCAAGATTCATTAGCCTCACAACATTCAATACCTTCCAAATAAGAGCACTCATCTATTCTATCATCGCCATATAGTATTTTATCACTATCATCATTAAGCTAGAAAATTATCCATTATAGGATTTGCTAGGAATGGAAAATAATTTGTGTCTCTATAGATCTTCCAAGTTTTGGTCCAGCATGAAAAGGTGCTTAATATGTGAAAGGTAACACATAGTGTCAAAATCAACACTATAACTAATCAATCCTAGGAAATGATTGTTCCTATTAGCCCATGATTTCTTTTGGTATAGAGTAACTAATATAGAAACATGTCCATAGAGATGGGGAAAGAGATGAATCCATTCGAGATGTTTTAGGATATAGGATACCATCTTGTCAAGATTTTTATTCCCTTTGTTTAGAGTGATTACAAAAGGATGAAAAAACTCATTATAGACTAAGATAGACTCCTCATGAATAGATTATATATCAAATAATATGAAATTAGAACCTTTGTAGTAAGAAAAAATGACCACGTTGATGCAAGTTTTCTAAAATAAAAGATAAATTTTAATATCTTATTTCAAACTACAATAATAGGCACTTAATACAAAATCCATAAAATTCAAATAGATGGTTGTAAAGTTTCTAGAAATAGCTTTCCAACACCTATAAGAAGTCAAAAATCTAACATTGTGAGTAAAAGTTTTGCTTCTTACAAAATTGCTCATTTATAACAAATAAAATCAAACCTTAGCGCTATTAGGTAGTTGGAGGGTGGTGAAACTAATAGTAATGAGGTGAGAGTGGTGGATTTAGGTGGTACAACTAGGGCTTAGAAAAATTAATTGATAAAGAAAACTAGGTTAAAATTGTTGGTGGTGGTGATGGATCTTAAGGCCCTTTAAGCTACACATAATTGAGTACTAAACCCAAATAGTGACCACTCATTGAACTTTGGATGTAATTCATTGATAGAACTTAGGGCTTTGAATCGTATCCCTTAAAATCTCAATTATAGCCAATAAATCCTTGTCATACCTTGATAAATTGTACCCCTAACCAATTAAAAATACAAAATAAAATATTGTACCTTTTATGATGTAGGGTGATGCAAATAGTCACATAACTAGGAATATGCTTGAAATATTTTATTGACTTGACTAACCCAATATATTTTTGACAAGTACAAATTGTATGGATGATACAAATCCATATAAAATTGTATAGGATGGTACAACCTAAATTTTGAAGATACCTTTAGAATTATTGGATCTACAACTTGCCCAAACCTTATCAAGTTTTATATCAATTTATAGGTTTTTGCATTTTTTGGACTCAATTATGAGATTTATATTACTCTAAGATCAATTTTCAAAAATTTATAGGCTACTCTTAAAATTGATTAGAAAATTATACATCTTTTGCTCTCATACCATGTAAGAGTTGATAGTGAACTCTATAGAAGCCAATGATTACCTGCAGCTAAAACAACCTTCCTCACAAGAGAGAATGAATGGAAATAAGTTATCCTGTCAAAATGTAAATACAAGGCATATCAGATGATATATTATATACAATGAGAGAAACCCTTGATTATATAGACAAGTGTGAGACTTAGAACAACATAAGATTATGGCATGCATCTTAATCTTTAGGTAGGACTAAAAACTTAGAGATATGTGTGTGTGGATGAATACAAAGTTAGAGAAATGAACCCAACTTCACACAAAATCATATGATTTATCACCATTACATATATTAAACATTTCTTCAAAACAGATACAAAAAAAAATGACATAAATAAACACAAAAAAAACACAAAATACATTCGAACTCCTCTCACACTAGAAGACATGAGAGTACATTAAAAAGTGAGAGTGACAGAAGATGCTAACAGTAAAAACTGTAACAATTCATGTGGTCCACTCTTCAACTTGGATTTAGTTTCCTCAAAATAAGCGATTCTGTTTCACTCTCCTCACACCTCTACTAGGGTCCCTTACAAAGTTAAACAATAGCATTCAAATGAACATAAATGTAAGGTGGCAAGCAATCCACATGGATTGAAAGTGAGAGGCAAGAGCTCTCTGCCACTGCCACCTCACTGCCCTTCCATTCTTCCTCCTTTGGCTAAGACATCCCTCAATTGTTTCAACTGAATAGCAACAACCATATTCCTAGTGCAAGACAAAAACATGGGGGTGAAATATTTAAGGTTTTTGACTGTTTAAAGCTGCAGAATATAAATGAAGTACCAGCAGAAGGTCTTTGGAGGTCAGGCAAGCTGGAAGATGGCGATCAGAAAACCTAAAAATTTGAAGCAAAACAGTGGAAAATGGAACCTTAACAACAATTTTACTTCATACAAACCCTGTTTTCAGCAAGAGCAAGGAAACGCCTACCGTTCCATGAAAGGCCGCTTGAGAGTAGTTCACTATAACAGCCAGCAGAACACTGGTGTTTTGGAACCAAGCCCTGATAAAAGTGCAGAAATCCTGCATGAAAAGGTTGAGGATTTAAGCCACTTTGAGATGGTTTACCCCTCCAACAATGAAATCCGCCAACGGATCCTTGAGACGCGCATCAATGAACAGGATGACCAGATTGCTTATCTGGAAGACGAGGGTTCGAGCTTAAGAGAAAGAGCACAGAGTATGGAGCAGGAGATTGATAGGCTTAAACTCCAGATGAGAGTATTAGAAGGTGCTAATGCTTTCAGATCTACTGGAATTTTCTCTGCCCAGGCTTCCTTTGCCTGATGTATACAATTAAATGACATGTCGTTAACTTTCTTCTACATGGAAACCCTTCCTTGGTAAGTCCAATATCTCACAAAAGTTTCTGAACATTTACTATTCTTTGAAGCGGGATACTTCTGTTTCTCTAGTTAGTTTTGTTCAATTTAGTTGCATTATAGATGTCCCAATTGTGTTTCATGTACATCTGAGTTTGTCTAGTGGTGGAGTGAGGTCGCAAGTTCAAATCTTGTACACTTTATATTGGGAAGCACGAGTTAGGTTCCTTCTTCATACTAGGAATATGAGGCAGTGTCATATACTTGAAGTCATATGTGGATCCAAAAACAAATTGCATGGTATCGTGGACTATAAAAGAACTTTTTCTTTTCTTGTATTATGAGGTAGCTTTGGAGCTCAGTTGACATGGGGTCTTAAGATGTGTTAAAGAGATAGGTGGTGGCTTTTTAGTCAAGTTTGAAGAAATTGTAACGTACAAATAAACTAATTTAGCTAATATATTTGTGATTTTCTTTTCTAAGTGTTAATTTAGGTCAATTAAAATAAATTTTGTTAATTAAGTACAAAATACTCTAATTTTAATGATTATAAATAGGATTAATAATTGTCCTGGTTATATAAAAAAAAAATGAAAAAGATAAGCTCATTTAGCATTTATTTTGATGGTAGACTGTAACTTTAATGTGATGTTAGAATTATACTTATATTCATTTTAATTTTTTTGTCTCTTTATAAGTAAAATGACTCTAGATCTATGTTTTGTCAAAGATCAAGTTCGTAGTTGTGAATTTGTCTTTTGAGTTTAAACTTGACTTGAAAGTATAGAACCATGTCAAAAATACGATCAATAAAAATAAAATATAGAAAACATATGAACTAGATATAGCAACAAGGAAATTTGAGGTTGCTTCCAAGAAGGGCAATGTAAAATAATGAGGCATGCTCAATTACCAAAAAAAAAACTTGTGTGGAAACATAGGGTACTAAAGTAGCATATACCCCCAATGTGGCATTTAAGAGCACAAGCATACAATAGTGTAGTTAAGACATTAAGCCCCTAGTGGATATATGTAGGAAAAAGGTAATGTGTGGGGGAAGGCATGATATCTATAGTATATACATGGATGCAACATGAAGGTATAGAGTATACAAAGGGAAAGTGTGATGCCCCACAATGCACAAATGTGACCTTGAAGGTGAAAGGTGTAAATAGGAAAGGAATGAAGCACCCCCATGTAAGGATGTAACATATTAAAGCTCAAATGAGATGCACTTTTTGGATTATTCCCTAAGAGTTGTTCCCATTGTGCTTTCATATTTCTCAAAATAACCCTATGCTAATAACTAATCTAAGAAATTAAAAATGAGGATTTCACTCTATAGTTTAGGGCTTATTATTTTCTTGACTTATCTTGGGCTTGGCCCTATTATTGAAGTAACATGATGTATTATACCTTGGCTAAGTTTTGAAATGGCTCCCTTGTGTTTGAATTGTGGCCCTCTATGGTACTTGTGTAGAGTGTATACCTTAATAACCTTTACAAGTTGTAGTCAGTATGATATTGCTCATGGATTAGTGTTTAAGTGGAAATTACATGTAGCTCTACATTCATTAACAATTAGCTTGGTAAAGAGTAGTATTCATAGGGGAAGTGGGTTATGTTGGTCACCTCCCCACTCTTATATCCCTAATAGAATTGTACATCTAACACACATGTAGAAGAATTGCTAATAAAGTATCAACAACATTTTTTGAAATCTTAAATGAAACATAAAGGTATCAATCATTTGTTGAAATGATA